>JAYMFT010170429.1:0-12241 GCA_038088735.1 Panulirus argus | reverse complement strand
TAATAATAATAATAATAATAATAATAATAATAATAATAATAATGATAATAATAATGATAATAATAATAATAATAATAGCAATAATAATAATAATAACAATGATAATAATAATAAAAATATTAATAATAATAATAATATAATCCTTGAATAATATATAATAATTCAAATGATTGAAAAAATTGCTATTCAAAATTTTTTTCCCAAGTTTAACATAAAGTACGACAAAGACATGGGCCACATGCATAGTGAGAATGATCATAGAATTATCTTTAACACCCGACGAAGGTACTGAAGAGTTGTCGGTTGGTGGATGCAACTTGACGTTGACAGCCTAAATGACCCTGGCAGTTGATAGCCCTAAAGTCCAGACAACCACCAGGATAACAAAGGCCATATATGCAGAGAGCGCTTATGGTCTCGGAGTAATATTGTACAACTTATGTGGATTTTTTTTTTCAGTTATTGGTGATAGAGTGACGGCTTATGGCCTTACTGACCATGGTAGTCGAGTGCCATAAAGCCCAGATCACAAAGTCTTATTGACCTTAAACTTCAGATGGCTGTAATCAAATCCAGCAAGACCATATTCAACGAGAAAATGAAAAAAAAAAATACTTCTCAATACTTGTTCACATTATATAATGAACACCTAACACATTTCTACCAATATCTACTGTTTTGATCGTGTTGTACAGGTGAAGACGACTCGGTACGTGTTATGTAACCGCGGGGCGTGTGAGCCCTGTGCCCAGGCCGGCAATACGATGTCAACTCCCCGGGCGGCCAACGCCGGACCGGGTCTCACCGACATTCTTCCCTACATTCCAACCACATTTTCTTCTCCAGTAACAGTGTTACTTGCCTTTTTCCCCCCCAACTAGCAACAACATTTTTGGCATAAGCGGGCGAGGCTCTGGGATTCACACGAGGTGGGGGACACAGGATGTGGGTTGTGTACTGGCTGGAAAAAAAAAAAAGATATAAAAACATGACATTTCTTTGGCAACCTCTGTGTTTGTATTTTGAGTACCACAAATAATAACAGATCCAGCGTTCACCAGGGCTTGTCCACGCTCCTGGTAACACTGAAACAAATAAACCAAAGTATACAGGCTAGGCGCCATATGTATAAACTCATACTCTCACTCTTATACACACACACAAACGGATGAGCAACACAGTGTAAAACTCTCCCCGTAGAATAACACACACATACACACACACACAAACACATACATACATACACACACACACACACACACACACACATACACACACACACACCACATCATAACAACATGCAACTATATGGTTAAGGATATATACAGCAAGCTCTTCACTTCTATGTAGAGTAAAACTAAAATATGCCTCCTAAGTTTAGTCACCTTACCTAGAGAAGCAAAAGGAAGTAACAGATATGGTTCCAGAGGAGGGCAGCAAGCATGTTACCAGACTCAGGAAATCTAAGTTGCAGAAAAACGTTACACGTCCTAAATTTATCTCCATAAAAAAAAAAAAAAGATTAAGAGGTGAGCTGATCAAAACCTTTTAAAGTTTTTAAAACCTTTATTGAAACGAATCGAGTTCTGACGCTTTTACTTTTCATCAAGTTCGTTTTCTGTGATAATCTAACATTCACTACTTTACTTCTCTGTGATGTTGTTACACTGCAGCTGGGTCGAGGGTCGGCTCTCTTAGCTTGCACGTACGTGGAGGCCGCTTCTGTGTAGCCGTCTCGTGTAATACGGGCGGTTCATTATCATACGATTATCACTGGTCACGCCTTCCTCGTACAAGCCATGACCAGTGACCTATATAGGCTACCTATTCGTGTCAAGTGATCTAGTCTGTAGCAATTTCTAAGACGGTCTCTCGTAACGTGTATAGCAGAAACTAGCAATCTCTGTCTGTGATCTTGGTGACCTGTGACTCGGCAATGGGTCCCCTCTGGCCTTACAGGATCTCATAAAGCAAAACAATAAAAGTAAGTCAGACTCTAACATGGCAAAGAGAACAGCTCTACGACGCTTGAGATGTACAGTTTGACCCTTGGGTATTATAATGCCCTCGACTTTAATCTGAACCTTAAGGGTCAGGTCAAACGCACCATCCCGGTGAAGGGTGGTGCTCAAGGGTCGTTCCGTCGTGCGCGAGACACACCTGAGGCCGCGCAGGTTACCCGTGCGGAGGCAGAGCGGAGCGGCAGCTGGGGCGGCACTGGTAAGGTCCAGTGTGTAACTGGATGAAGTGGACGTGGGTGGAGGGAGTGGAGAGCCCGTGGGTGGCAGGCACTGAGGCGTGTGCTCCCCGTCACCAAGGTAGCCTCACGTCTTCATTGTGCCACGGCAGTTCTGGCCAAGACATGGTGTCAACACTTACGTTCTTGAGCACGGCGGCAGCCCTGCGTACAAATACGATAGCCAGGGTCTCTGACCTGTCCCTTATGAGTCCTCATATCCAAGGGTTGCACCACTGTAGTTACAAGTGGTATTATCGGGCTCAAGGAACGTGCCATCATGTTCAAGTGGTTTTTACGCTAAATCGTAAATTTCAAAGGTATACCCGGAGGACTCCGTACAATAAACTCACAACAGATTTCATCAGGAAAGAGGCTTAACCTAGTAACATAGTGTCCCTGACTTGCATGCCTACAAACACCATCAACTGTTCATTGATCGTTACAGACACAACTTACCCCAAGGGAATGAGTTCTTCCCCTGTCTACACCTTGACCTTTGCCACGTTATCTTGATGGGCATTAAGATGCCAGCATCAAGATCAAGTGTACATTACTTGATAACTGTTAAATATGGCATTCTAATTCAATCTCAGCCTCTAAATCATTACGTGTCTAATTCACAGAACGAAGTATGTCATTACTAATTTGGGTGAAGGGTACATGACCAGGGGTAAGTGGAGGAAAGTATTCAATCCTCTTGAACTACCGTGTTTCAGATCATAACGATTATTCCATGAACGTTCTGAACATTGCTGGCACAAGTGATCAACCTATCACTGCAGAGAAATACTGCACTTCAACATTACAGAATCGTAATGGACCACCTGCCTCTGGTAGAGAATCACTTCCAGTTGTGTCTCCCATACCAAAGTCATCATTTTCTCTTATGCTAACAAGAACCGTTTTCTATTTTAGTTACGTCTCCTTCCTGGCGAACTATAATAATTACACTAATACTAACCACTAATATATATATATATATATATATATATATATATTCGTGATCAAAAACCTAGAGACAGAGCCATTCATAAATAACACACTGCCAAAACTTATATCTTCTCCTTACATTAACCACCAACATATCAAACAGGTGCAAAACGTAGCATTCTACATGTAGAAGACGTTGATAGACGTCAATAGCAGCAAAGTGCCTCATTTAAAGTGTTTACCTTTTTTAACTTTATCCTCATCTCCTCTCTCTCTCTCTGAAGGTATGGTTAAAGGTCAGCCCATTGCACGTAAGGATCGTACTATAATGCTCAAGGGTCGTAGCTTTGTGCTCAAAGACCGCCCTGACTTGCTTGTGAAATTATCCAAGTCTGCAGGTAAGTTTTTCTTTCAGAAAGCTCTAGGGCTAAAATGGGCCGGCCACTTGACAACAGCCTTCAGGAAACCACCACACAATGAGAACGTAGAAGAGATAATTCATTTGAAGTCAGAGAAAAGTACAAGAATAAAATGGACACAAAAGCCGCTACAAGAGAGAAGAAAGACATCCCGGAGGTACGAGCGGGAACGGCACTCGCCAAGTTGGGTCGTTTGAGATAAGACTCTTGTATGAATGTAAACACGGCCGTGTTGAGGAGAGAGAGGCACACTTGCTCACACCTTACCCTCCCCTGCTGACGTAAGATGCAGCCACGACATGCAAGCCTCCACGCTCATACGTAAATTATCTATTCTAGAAGGAGCAGAGGCGGGAATGATGAATAAAAAAGGGTAATAGTTATGGGTTTCAGGAAGATAGCGTGAAGTACCGAAAACCTCAGATGAAGCATACAGAAACGGGTGTTGACCTCCAGACCTTTAATCTCAAACTATTTATCATATAAAGTTCCACTTTATCAACATCTGCGACATGCGATAGAACATGCTATCAGCAAAACAGCTCGAGAGATTACCCTTGAGGTGATGTAGTAGAGTAAAGGAACGCACGCAATCCCGACCAACACTGAACCATGGCGTCAAAGGTCATATGTTACCATGTAGTTAACTCTCCACGCAAAACACATACATGGGACAAATTATCATCCGTTCATTACGGTCACCCATGGCGAAGGTTTTGGTTGTAACAACCGCAGAATATATTGTACGGGTGTTCGTAAAATATGTAAGTAATAACTCTGCATCAGAATTTTCTATATATACATTTTGTTTCAGACTGGCCAACACGATGCAGGTAAAAATTTTCCTTACTAGTAGTCATCTTGGAAAACAGGGAACAGTTTAGGGCATAAGAGGTGTCTTGAAACACCTTAGAATGGTTATAGGAAGAGATGGCGTTGCGGCTAGCGTTTCTGACCATGACGCATTCATGTCCTGGAGGCCGCATGACTCCACGATGGCAATCTCAAATCACGAGTCCTTAATCCTTCCATTCCCCGACCTCTGACCGAAACAGCGTAACCCAGCCTGAGTGCGACTGGTGTCCATCACCAACTACAACACGGCCCAAAGCATCACCAAGGAGCCATACTACGGTAGGGGCCCAAGATAAAGACTCCTTTACGATATCACAAATTGTCGGTAACCGGGAAGATGACGTACATTCTACCGCCAGTACGGGTGTCAGTGTGGTATACAACGACACGAGACTAGATCCAATTCATAAGGAGAATCAGAAGGCACCACGTCTCTTCAGCACAATGGCACTTCAAGAACACACGGCCTTTTCCGGTCTTCGCCATCATCCCCGCAGTTCACCACAACGGAGCAATATACAGCAGAGGCACTCGTCACACTAAAAGGTCTCCCCGCACACACTACAAGCGGCCGGGAACAGGCCAGGTTCGAGACTAAACAGCACCATTACCCTTCCCCATATGGCGCCGCCCACCAGTACACCATGGGTCGGCGAAGGCCACCCGAATAACACCCACCCACCCACAGTAATAACACCCACCCACCACAGCAATAACTACCATCCAACACTAATAACAAAAACAGCCAAGTACAGTTGATATGAAGGATACAATATCCCACAAGGCTGCTGACTCCCTTCCATCTTGACATATTTCCACTTGAAATATAATAAAAAAAAAAGTTCAGAAATTATACTCCGGAATACATATCATTTGGGAGCAAGCAATGTATTATGCTACAAAGAAATTCTAGGAAAAATTCAAGAAGTGTTCGTCATAAGAAAAGATATGAAACTAGATAAAGATACGGAAATCTTATTAATACATATTTCGATTCAGAATCTAGAAAGAAGCCGAAGACGAATTTCCAGGAGTCTGGTCCCACGGGCCAAGCGTGACGATATCTTCTCAAGGGCTCATGAAAACTTCCTGGCGAAGCTTTCTGTGATACATTTTCCTCTGCACGAACTCATTCAAGTAATCCACCAAATTACTCATGGCACAGAACACCATGGCGAGGTACATTAATCTCAGCCATCCCCATACGCCGAAAACTGGCAGGAAGTTTCGGTATCTATCCAACGCAAACTCGAAGATTGTTCCCACTTTCATCTGGAAGTACTGGGGGCACAACATCTCATTCATCGTGGTCTTGTTGAAGTTCACGTCTTTCACCATCTTCCTGAGCCCCTTCAGACAACCCACGTACGTGCCGGTCTGTTCTTTTTGGACGTTCCTTATAACGATATCGCGTTCTCGGTTAATGTCCACGTGCAGTAGGCGGAACTCGTCAGAGTCGTGCGGCTTGAAAAACCAAGCTTCCAGAACTTTCTTCTTGTACACATTTCCATAGACCGGCGCCGACAAGGCCGGGAGAAGCACCTTTTCGAAGGTATACACGAATTTTACGTTGCTCTTGATCTACAGGGCCACGACCTTGATGGGGTAAATATCTGTTCGATTAATCCTGAGATAACACTGGTACAAGCCCGCCTGGTCGAAGCTCCAGAGGAGAAGCCTAAATTTCTGATCATTGTCGAATGCTCGGCCATCTTTCATCCAGGAGTACTGGAGACGCACCGGGTATTCGCTCATTTCTTTGACCCCCTCAAAATCGACAACGTCCGTGCAGTCGAACGTATGGGTGTCCCCTAAATCCCTGAGGACGGTCTCCTGCACACCATCCCTTATACGCTGACCGTAACGACGCTACAGGTCGACTATTCCGCACTCGTGGGCATTGCACACGTGTGAGCTCCTGTGAAAGTCCTTCCTGAACTCACCGAGCCTGCCGGGCAGCTGCCCTACGTCGCACAGGTAACCACTCGCGGAGTAGTTCACGCAGGTGTACTCATCGTACCGGATCCCGCCACCGCACACCTTCGAGCAGGTTCCTGTGAAGGTCTTGGTGAAGTTACCATTGACTTGTTTCCATTCCGTCGACCACGGTCTCAGTTCGCAGTCTCCCGACGTCATCATAAAGCCGATCTAGTCGGCATAGCCATTGTTCTTGATCATATAGTACTCAAGGTTGGCTGCGTCCATTCCACGGAAGTCGTCCACGTCCACAACAAAGCGGGTGATATTTTTCTCGTCTTTTATTTCCAAGACAAACTGGCCGATCCAGAAGGAAGGCCGGCAGTTGTCCGGCAGCCAGTCGAGAGAAAACTGTTTGTGCACAAGAAGGTAATTGGACACAGCTTCTTTGCCTTTGTCCTCCAGGTACTCTCGAGTTATCTTCTAATTGCTCACGAACGTGATGGCCTGACCTTTCTCATCTGACGTCCTGAGGATTTTACCGATAAATTTTGACACTTTGCCACCTTTGGATACATCTTTTGGACACATCTAACTGGCGTACTCAAACCAGAGTTCTACATCCATACTGACAATGGCGAAGGTCAGTTCACCGTTGAAGGTGTACCTATAATCCTGCTTGGAATAAAACGCTTCATCCTCTTTGTCCTTGTGGTATATGGCGGTGAAGCGACCTTGGTCGAATTCTAGTTCCAGAGGGTTGTACCTCTTTCGCTCGTTGGATGGGAAGCTGTAAAATGAGATGGCAAACGTCAGTTCCCACGTGTTCGCCTGGGAGTACTTTTTGTACAAAATACGGTGCGGCTTGGTTAGTTCGATGCGACGGAAGTGGCCGCTTCCCCTCTTCTGCACCACTATCCTCGGGCACGCTCCCTCCATGTACATCTTCCAGCGTCCGCGCTGGTGGCCTTCGTACTACGCGACTCTGCCTTTCAGAATCTTTTCCGGAAATTCCTCTTTCGATATCCAGTGGAAAGGAATGGCACGGACCGGCCCGACCACCAGGTACTGTACTTCCCTCAGTCTCCAGTCGAAAATGACACGACGCAGGAGAGTGACGGTTTTCTCTGTTTTGTGGTCCTTTAGGGTTAAGGTGTACCCGTCTGCAGAGAGATCGATTTCGTATTCGTGATAATGACTGTCGGAAAAAAAATCCACGTTCTCGAACTTCAAGACTTTCAACAACACGTGCTGTTCTTCTCTCGACACCAACACGTACCTGTTGTAGACACCTATGAAGATCTCCAACCTCTACTTGAACTGGTGGTCTATAAACGCCAACGATATCGCGCGCATGTTGCTCGCGTTAAAGGGCAGGAAACCAAATTTCAGCGTTGAATTCCTCATTAACCTCAGGTCGATGAATTCCTACATGTCTTGAACGCTCAGTTCGTTTGTCTCCAAGTAGAAGGAACGTTTGTCGTATTCTTGATAATGGGGTAGGGCACAGGACTCCAAGCCAAAGTGCTTTATATCTTCGTGTTCATCCAAGTCCTTGTCTTTAAATTTTTCCTCTGCCTCGGCTGTTGACATATGCTGCTGCAGGTACTGTATGATCTTCGTCTCTGGTGGGAAGACCTTACACGTCAGTCCCAGATGGACTGCCACAGGGTCGTCATTCATAGTTCTGCATAAGCCGTCCCTGTGGTAGAAATCGGACAGACATGCGCGTCCACTGCGACTCACTGCCACATCGCCCTTGTATTCCGTTCCAACCAGGGTCCACGTGGCCACTCCTCCCTTTACGTCCTGGCACTCTGCAAAGCAGTCGATCTTATCCAGCGTTTCCTTTCCGTAGCAAAATGGGTTCTTTCCGTAAGGAAATGGTAAATTCCTACACATGTCGCTACCATAAAGGGTTGGGTGACGGTCGGGAAGCGCAAGTCGGGTCGCAGACTTGTAGGGTCTGGTTTTGTTACTGATATAATCGTCGATTCTGTCAGCATCGAAGAATGTCCAACTCTTGCAGTGCTCCAGGTTCCCCTCTTCGTTCCAGCCATAATTAAGTGTTCCGGTATAACCTACTCCAGCTGGAAAACTTGGTGGCTTGGTGAAGTAACAATCTTCCGGTTTCTGCTCCAGATCAAGGTAATGAGGCTTACAGTTGAACGTGAACCTGGTGAAGCTGCCTATCGGGTAGGCATACATGATTGGTGCCAGAGGCAATATGAACTCAGCAGTGTACACATGCGTGCGCTCGTACGTGTAAGGGTCCAGGAAGTACAAAGCAAACGAATGCTTTGTGACTCTCACGTAAAATCCGGTCCAACTTTGCACGTCAATTGTCCTTCTTTCACCCATCTTGCGATTCTCCCATTCAATTGACTCTCGCGTGAACTCTAACCTCTCCAACACGTATACGAACCTGAAGGGTGGTTTCAGAGACAGGAGGATCCCGTGCTCTTTCTTCGCGTAGGTAGTAAATAGGATTTTAGGCTCAACGTCTGGACGGAGGGACTGGACGAAAAGCTCCATCGTGGTTGCCTTGTATCTCTCATTCATGGGGAAATACACCCCGTCCTCGTGATATTTGAAATTATCCTTATAATTGTTATGAATTCTCATGATGTCCTTGTAAACCATCGGGAATTTTCCTTTTCTAGTTCTCTTCCAGCGTTTTAGAGTGTTTTCATAATCTTGCGAATATTCTACGGAATCCTGTATGTACACGGTGGGGCAACCAAACTCGTCCTCGAAGGCCAGTTCCAGCACGTCATCGGAATACATCCTGAGCCACTGGGGGAAATGAACCAGATGCTCGCGCGCCCTGTCCACCTTTATCTTGGTCTTCTTCTTGGGTATCTTGAGGACGGCTCGGCTCTCCTGTTGAAGTATGTGGACCTGGGTCCAGGCGCCGGAGTGCATAATGTCTACGTAGTCGCCCTCTGACTGATTGACATAAGGGAGGGTAGGGATTTCTTTCTTCCCGCGGAGCCTGAGCGACCAACCCATGAACAGGGAATTCTCCGCCAGGAAGGGAGTGTGGCCCTTCGATACGACCTGCAGCATCTGCCTGTGGTACAGTTTCATGTGTAAGGGCGTGAGGTAGAGGTTGTAGCCATCGTCCTCCCGATCCGGACTCTCGCGCAGCTGGAAGTACACGCTGGCTCGGTGTTCGTCCGAGAATTGGTTGACGTTAAATGTTACTCTCTTCTCGTCGGTACGAAACCGGAACCAGATCCTCGTCGATAGTCCTCCCTTGAGGATGAAGGACCCGCGCTTCGTGTCGCAGGGTGTTGACGCAGCGGGAACCCTAAACGAACCTACGGACGGCTTAGGCGTCACGTAGGTGGGACCCTCTATGTAGTCCAATATATCGCATTTTATGTTGCCTTTCAAGAACGGGTAGTCAGGCCAAGCGATACACAGGGATGTGGTTAACTCTCGGCCGTGCCAGGTGCCCCTGCACTGCTTTCCGACGTTGGGGCCCATCATGTTACTACACACGGGCACGTTGCAAGGGACTACGTTCGTCTAAATACGCTAATCCGACACGAGCACCAAGCACGATGGCTCGTCGAAAAGGCCGACAAAGTTACGGCATATGGGGGCCACACCGTACCTTCTGAACACGGGATACATTTTCCTCTCATAAAATTCCTCTTCAAATACAGCTATCTCCTGTTTGAAGACTTCTTTGTGCGTCTTTTTCATGTAATCCACCAGATCGAAGTTATTCCAGGAGGAACACTCTGCAACCTTTCTATCAACCTCGACAGTTTCCTGCAGACCACGGTACTGCTCTCCTCGCAAGGTACTTCTGCAGCCGATTCTTATTTTCTCGTTAATCAACAGCATACGTCGCTTTCTTTCCGTTTCACCGATCTGATATTTATATACGTCTCCTTACATCACAGCCTGCCCTCCATCCGCTTCCTGTATCATAGCATTATCACCTGTTTCATTCATCTCACTCTGTCCTACCTACGTCTCAACCACTCCTCCCTAATTTTGCTAAAAGGGAGCTACTAAATCTCCCGGGTCCGTGAGGTGTGAGTCAGGATGCAGCAATTCCAGGCTGTTCGTCGCAAAACTATTAGCGGTCCGGGAATGAGCTCCAGAACGAGTCTTATCGAGGAAGAGGGAGGTCAGCAACAGGAGGACCACCAACAAAATCATCAAGAATTTCTTCCACGTCTTGTTAAAGGCCCAGCAACCCATTTCATACTTCTTGCACTTGATACGCACCAAAATCTCTACCAGCAACTTCTTCTGATCTGGGGTGAAATGTATTTCAGAGCTGGCACGGCCACGTGGCACACTGGATCGGCCATCCTTATCACTGCTGGGGCTTTTATGATCGCTGCCGTGGCCATGTTCATCTCTGCCTTGGCCACGTTCATCTCTGCCGTGGCCATGTTCATCTCTGCCTTGGCCAGGTTCATCGCTGCCTTGGCCATGTTTAACGCTGCCGTGGCCATGTTCATCGCTGCCTTGGCCATGTTCTTCGCTGCCTTGGACATGTTTATCGCTGCCTTGGCCATGTTTATCACTGCCGTGGCCATGTTCATCGCTGCCTTGGCCATGTTCATCGCTGCAGTGGCCATGTTCATCGCTGCCTTGGCCATGTTTATCGCTGACGTAGCCATCTTCATCACTGAGGCGGCTGTCTTGATCGCTGATGTGGACACCATCTGAGGCGTTGGCCCCGTCTTCAAGGCTTACGTCCAGGCTGGCTGGTGTGTTTTTACTGAGCCAAAAGTCAAACCTGGAGTGCGTCTCAGCCGCCGCCAGGAAGGGCTGTACATTCACTATGGCTGAAGCGATTAGCTTTTCATTTGCTTTCAATTCAATCTTCATTGGTAAATTCTTAGAGCTATAAGAGCTGACTCCCAAGTTGAAGAAGCGTTGTCTAAAGGCAAATAAGTGAGACTCTGAGGCGTTCTGTTGCGCGACTCTTCCGTCTACGTTCGTCTCGAACAACTTTCTCCACTTGGAAAAGCAACACAGGTATTTATTTCGTTCCTTTACAAAAAACTTAATTCTGTTTACACACCCGTATCCGGAACTCGAATGAATCGTAAGCTATCGCAAAACCACCGTCGTCATTTTCGACGTAGCACCGTTGTAATTGTATAAATTTTTTATTTAAGCCCCTACTGTTCCCCGTTCCCGTCATCAAGTATACATGATGCAAAATAAGAAAAGTCAGTATATAACACAAGGAAAATGAGATAATGAGCGAAGGTAAGAGAAGGTAGAGAGAATAAGACAGGATGAGAGTGATGATGGAAGAAAAATATATAGGATAGGGTAGAGAGAAAAGGAAGAGAAAAAAGACAGGATGGGAGTGAAGATAAAAGAGAGAGAAAGATAGGATATTAGTGAAGATAAAAGGGAAGATAAAGAAAGATAGAATAGTAGTGAAGATTAAAGGGAAAGATAAAGAAAGATAGGATAGTAGGGAAGATAAAGAAAGATAGAATAGTAGTGAAGATTAAAGGGGAAGATAAAGAAAGATAGAATAGTAGTGAAGATAAAAGGGAAGATAAAGAAAGATAGAATAGTAGTGAAGATTAAAGGGGAAGATAAAGATAGGATAGTAGTGAAGATAAAAGGGAAGATAAAGATAGAATAGTAGTGAAGATAATAGGGAAGATAAAGATAGAATAGTAGTGAAGATAAAAGGGAAGATAAAGAAAGATAGGATAGCAGTGAAGATAAAAGGGAAGATAAAGATGGGATAGTAGGGAAGATAAAGATATGATAGTAGTGAAGATAAAAGGGAAGATAAAGAAAGATAGGATAGTAGTGAAGATAAAAGGGAAGATAAAGAAAGATAGGATAGTAGTGAAGATAAAAGGGAAGATAAAGAAAGATA
>JAYMFT010170418.1:0-12241 GCA_038088735.1 Panulirus argus | reverse complement strand
ACACATGTACATATTCACACTTGCTCGCCCCCATCCACTCCTGATGCCACCCCGCCCCATGGGAATTAGCATTGCCATCCCCCGAGCCAGTGAGGTAGCGCCAGGAGACTGATGAAAAGGCCTCATTCGCTCACACTCAGTCTGCAAGGTAGCGCCAGGAGACAGATGAAAAGGCCTCATTCGCTCACATTCAGTCTCTAGCTGTCATGTGTAATACTCTAGCCTGAGCTAGGTACCCATTTTATCGACCAACCCCAAGGGGTGGATGAATAACTATGTTGACTTACCTAATCAATATCAATTTCAAGCTTGCAATTCATATCAGTACATCAGATTGTACGGAAAAATGAAGATTAGGACCTTAAAGTATAAACTGGGTAGCAAACTAAACTACAAGACTAATAATCAGAAAAACAAGACAATCTGCACCACTGACAGCATTCTGAAAGCATAAGGCTACTAAAAAAATTTCTTTTTCCAACAGTACCTTAAAGCTTCCAAGAAATCATATGGCTGAAAGGCAGGTATTCTTTTGTTCTCCACACCAGATCTTTCTTCCTGCCCAAGGCTGACAAATACACGATGCAACTCGGACAAAAACTGGATACGCTGCTCCAAGTTTGCATCACTCTGGTCCCTAAAAAGGATGGTTATGTGAAAGTGAAACAATTATATCAAGAATAAAAAAACACATAAAAATCAATGAAATCAATTAAAACCCATTCTGCTGTGATGCCTGGGATGATATAAGAGGAACAGGTCCACAATACTGTTTATTTATAAAGAGATTAAAAGCAGAAACCTTAGACATTACTCAATTCAGGGTCTATTATTGTTTAGGCTGAAATATTTAGTTTGGATGAGCATGCGAAACATGAAAAAAATCCAAGGGAGACAGTAAAAAAATGAAATCATTGATAATTCACGGTTAAGATTAGCACTTGAAAGGGGTACATGAGATGAGGATGAAAATAGTATATTTTTATCTAGAGGGGGTTGTGTATGTTAATTTTACACTCATGATAGTAAGACTAGATATTTCAATGTATAAAACTTTAAGGAGGAAAAGTAAGCTAAAAAATGTGTTCATAAAATTCCCAAAATTAGCTGAATGAAAACTTAAGGTGTTAATTATATAAATGACTGATGCTCAGGCAAAACCTACAACATATGTATATAGGAGTGTACAGGTAGACAATGGAAAGATAGGTACAACATGGTAGAATGATAATCTAAGTTGAAGAACAATGTACATGTGAACACTGGGAAATGGACATTAATATATGAAGCTTTATAACCAATAAGAAAGCAAACTTGAAAAGGGTATGAAAAATAAATGAAAAGTAAATAAATGAGTTTGGCAGCAGAATAATTGAAAAACTTGGGAAACCAAAATAAGACATAGTATTCTATGAATTAAACAAGAATAGACATTAGACTTCTCTGAAAAAGGAAGGTGTTAGATACAGACAGAAGAGTGCTGGTGAGAGAAAATGAAGCCATAAGGAGTGGAGAAAATATCTTGGGTATATAGCATATTTTGATGACAAGTAATGGGGGACATATTCAACAGGATCAAACGACCAAAGACAGAAATATGAATATGACAGAGGGAAGACAGAGAACAAATCAACCTTAATCATTAGATAATTAATTACATGATGGAAGAAAGATGCAAATATTACAATCTCATATCCTGTCAAATTCACTACCTGGACAGATGATGCTAAACTGAGAGCCAGTTATTAAGTACGAGTGACTGCTCCAGTCATCAAAATAATGGCTTCTGTATGGAGCAGACCAACTGGGTGGTCCAAATCCAGGTTTAAATTACAGTTACTTAGCCCATTTCAGCTCTACCTGCCATAGCTCCATCTAAACAACAGCTTTTAATATGAGACCAGTCCAAGCCTAAATAACATCAAATGGTTGACTAAAGTCATAACTTGCATCTATCAAATTAATGTCGCTAAAAATAAAAACTGATTTCTATTAGGAACAGGTAAACAATACGAGTAATCAGTGGCTTGTATTGATTTTCAACAAGATTTACATAACCAGATGGTGCACCATTGGAGGAAGTAGGCACTAACTCGGACTCTTTCACTTAGAACTTCAGTCCAAACAAATTTCAGGGCTAAATCAAACAACCTCCACTATCTTTGATAACATTTGCAACACTCCTACACAACTATCAACTGACCAAGGTATCATCCTCTTAAAATATTATTATGATAAATCACAGTCAGAAACCTTGATGTCCCACTAATTCAACAACATAGACCACTTCTGTCCAACAGCAGTATTTGTACCATCCAAGAAATTTCCTTAACACACACTGTTGATCTTAATCAAGCACTTCTCTTCCCATTTGCATGGGGTGAATGAAGTGCATAAGGCCTTACACCTCATTTATATACCTCTCATACCAGCAATTAGCGTGATAGAAGTAATCTTCCATATTATTAGAGCATTTAAGAATTATTCAATTCACACAGTTTCAAACAAAATTCTCATTTGTCCTCTTTTTCAGCCACTGCACCTTCCTCTTGAACTCCTGCCACTTTTCTTTTGTTAATCTCCCAATCACTTGCACTCCTTCCCTGTAAGTAATGCCCATACACATATCTTTTCTCTTTAACAAGCAACTTAACTTTGTCATTCCACCACTAATTACCCTTTCTCAAATGCCCACCTCCAACATGCCACACACTTCTTTTGTACATTTCAGCAATGCTTCCCTAAATACCTCTCATTCCCTACCCACTTCCCTAACGTAATTCACTCTCACCTTTTAACATTGTGCACTTAATTTCTCCTAGTATCTCTTCACACAAACCTTTTTAGCAAGCTCACTTACTTTCTCCCTATTCTTCTCACATACCCCATTTCCTCTTTTCCTAAAGTCTCCACAAACTTTCACCCTTATCTCCACCAAGTAATGATCAAACATCCAACCAACTGCCCCTCTCAGCACATTCACATCCAGGAGTCTCTTTTGCACACTTATCAATAACTACATAATCCATCAATACCTGCATTCCATCTTTCCTTCTCACCTACACATACTTATGTGTATCCATCTTTTTAAATCAGGTATTCCTAATCACCAGTCTTTTATCAGCACTTACCTCTACAAGCTGTTCAACACTTCTATTTACATCACTGAATACCCTCATGCCCTACAATTGTACACTCAACTACCACATTACCCACTTTCACATTTAACTTACCCATCATTAATATCTGATCTGTTGCATCCACACTCACTCAGCTCCTCCAAAAACACTCGCCTACTCTTCCTCAGTCTTTTCAATTCCAGGTGCATAAGCACTAATAATCACGCACCTCTCATAATATCCTTTCACTTTTACCCACATCAGTCTGGGGATCACTTCCTTGCACTCTTTCACACATTACCACAACTCCTCCTTCAGCAGAAGGGCTACCCCTTCCTTAGCTCTCACCCACACGATAACCCCTGACTTTACCCCTTTGGCATTCTCGAACCATTCTTTCCCTTTACCCTTGAGCTTTGTTTCACTCAGACCCACAAAATACTGGATCCTTTCCTTGAGCATATTATCTACCTCTCATCTTGGCTACATCCACAATACACTCAGACACCCCATCCTCAGCCTTTAAGGAGGATGAGCACTCATTGCTTGGCTCCTGTTTCAACTTTTAGCAACTGAAATACAAGGAGGGTAGGTTTTCCAGCCCCCACACCTGCTCCTGTTAAGTCATTTCTTCTCCATTCCTTGGGATAATATAGTAATGTTTAATAATCTCACCTGAAAATAGTCCAAACATGACTATTTTGACATCTATCAAAAGTAAATGAAAGGAATGGCATTTTCAATATAAACTATATGCCCACCATCAACACCTTTTTTTTACAGTCATAAGCAATAATGATGGTAAGTACAAACTAGCACAAAACAAAACAAAATCCTCTTCCTTGATGAACTCCATCTTGTTGACTGTCTCTTCTTATCCTTTTAATAAATCCATTCTACATGATGCATTCAGTCACTAAAGTCATTGTAATTGCAAAAATCACTTATGATGGTACTCCTTTTACCTTTCAAAGGAAGAAATATAACAGGTTTAATAAATGTCGTGCACACAACCAGTTTTCAGTGCTTCCAATTCATTTCCTAAATCTACGTTCATCCCTAATCTTCACCATCTATTCACCACACCACCTGTCCCCAGCTTTTCCATTCTTCAGGAGCACTTTTGCTCTCTCATCTCCTCATAATCATATATTCTAGCAGAAAATCAACCATGTACTGGACAAACTGGTTCTGAGTATCATCAACAAACTCCATCACATCTTTTGTCATTATGCATCACATAAAGGTATTTGATTATGTGAAATAGTGATCGAGTATGAAATTAAAAATGAAAAATAATTAATAATGAGACTGCTGTTTAATCTATATTTTTCTAGAGATGCTGGCATCTTAAAATATGTAAAAAAGGTGAGATGGTCAGAAGCCAGTGCACTCGCTTCCATCTTCAGAACTTTTCTTATTTTACAGCAGTAGCATAGGTAATTTTACCCTGTTTTATTGTTCAAGATCAGGGTCTGGTTCATCTTCCTCTACAGCTCACCTTAAGAAACGTAAAATTTTAAATCCACACCTGGCAGAATAAGTAATTCATCACACAAGTTTTATTCACATGACTTTTCAATACTAAAGCTTTCTCAGCACTCCAAACTCTTCTCATTTGTAATTAACATAAACTTTTTATAGCAACCAATCTGGCATGGGTAAAAATATGCCCTAATAATGGCCATCTTTGGTGAAAGGTAAAATGATAAGTATGAAAAAAAATCAAAAGATTAATCGATGCACCTTAGGTGTTTGTAGACCAAATTCCTAAAGGTGGAGAGGTCATAGAAAAAGGAAAAGACTAAAGCAAGAGGAGAACTTTATAGCTTTATGATGAGGGGAAAGTGGAAGGTGTCATAATGGTCAAACCTCGTGTGGTTAATCTCCAACAAAAACTATAGGAAGCAACCAATATCAAACTATCTACTCTAATATGTAAAAGTTTCTCTGTAACATCTCTACACCATTTACTGACCTTTATTGTTTTTTCTACATAGCTTAATCCAAAATTCTAATACACACACCATCTTTTAAACTTAATCTTTATCATTTCTCATGTACACAGATTCTAAAATCTTTTTCATATGATTAAACATAATTCTGTCATATATTTCACCTGCTTTACAGACACATTTTTCCCTCTAATTTCTGCTTCAGTCCTATTTGCTCACCTTACCTTTACATACAGATCCACAGCCTTCATACCACCACCCAGTAAACAATGATGTTGCCATAAATGCTTTCCACGTTCATCCAACAGCAAAGTTCATCTTCACTGTTTTCCACCTCATTTACTACTGCATGCAAAACTCCTGCTTTTCAATTGTCCTAGTAAATTACTGCTTATCTTATTTCCTCCTTTCTAATGTCTTATCCATATCATTACCAAACATCATATAGCACTCCCCCATGTGAAATAGTTAACTCTTGAGAATTTCATCCTTTATCACCATCATCCTTTCACCCTTGTTGACATACCTACCTATTTTGTATTTATACATATATATCCAAAAAAGTTTACTATTTTCATTCATGCTTTCAATCATTTATTTCCTCGACTGTATTTTTTCTTTTACACAAATCAACCAACAATTTCACTTTTTTTTCTTTTCATTATATTCTTCATTAAGTTCTTTCATCACTATACATTCTTAATGGTGAGTCCTGAAGTGGCAGATGGAATCATCTTTCACTCTATGTTAGGACTAATGTCTCATTGAGACTTAACATGTTAGCTTCAATATCATTTCTCTGTCTATATATATTTCCAATGCTCCTTTGCCTCTAAAAAATGATGGGGAGGGGGCATGACATAAAGATCTATTGACTGCCCTATCTAAATACACATCCTTAGCGAGCTGCATCCCACTCTCTACCTCTCCCTGCCTCAAATGCTTACTTTCTTTATCAACCAATCACCATGCATCCACTCCACATGACCAAACCACATCAATGGTATTACTCTTAACCCACAATATGGCACTTCAACCCATACCTTTCTCTTCCTCAATCATCCCACACCTCTTGCACACCTCAGCATTACTTGCTCCATCCCACCTATTAATGCCATAAGCATCCTTCAAATGCCTCTTTTTCAACAGCTTGAATCTCAGAAATCTCTGCTACTTGTAGACAAACTAGTATCGCTACAAGAGAGGAAAGGGAAATTACAAAATAAATTTTTAAGAGGAGGGAGACTGAAGTGGTAGACCTCAGCATCTTTACTCATACACACCTCTTGTGATCATACTCATTCTCAATCCTTTTCATTTCTCCTTTTCTTCCTTCTTTCCAAGAAGTTACCTCAGTAGGGACATTAGTCCATGACTGGAGCCTGTCACATAACCATAAAAAAATAAAAATAAAAATTGAATGATACATCTTATCAAAACTACAACATTTTATTATCCAACTTCTTTACACCTTTATTCCATCAAGCTGCTCCTCTCTTTTCACAATTAATACTTGCAGTCCTACATACATTTGTGGTAACAACTAAAACATGCTTTTCTAAGGTAAATTCACATGATATCAACCTTAACTTGTACAATTTCCATGGCATCCTTCAACTTTTCATCCAGTTACAGGAATACAGTTTCATACTTTTCATTCCACAACTTCTTAACTTTATACTTCCCTAGCTTTCATATTCACACTTTCAATCCTAGACTATATACAATAAAGTACTTGCCTATAGTAGATGTTTCTTAGATATAATTACCCCACCTTCAACATACTAATCAAAAACAAATCTTGCACTCTTATCTATCTTCTATGTTCCTGTACCATGTGTTGTTATGTACATCAAAGTTACAATCAATTATCTGTAACATTCACTCCACATCACAAATATTTCATACCTCATATCACAACTGTAATTTTCTCCCATCACTCAATACCCACCTGACATATCCTCTTTCCTCACAATATTCATGGTAACGAAATACTTTTGGTATGATCCTGTAATCATTAAGCTTTAACTTAAACTAATCCTAATCATTTTCACCAGTATGTAAATACATTTGTGATACCCATTTTAAATCTCATGAGTTTGGGAACTGACAGCCTTGAACTCCATATTTGTAATCACTCACCCTTTCATACCACTCAAAAGTCAAACAACTTCCATCATAACTCCATCAATACCTGACATATTGCTGATCTCACTTTTAAAACATTCTTAACTGTCAAACTATGCATCTTTAATACATCTGCCTCTTCCATGAATACACGATTCATTTATTTCTCTTTCACTGCACTCAACTATACAAATCCATTATTCTAGACACAGGCATGTGTAGGCATACTGCCTATGTCTGAGGCCACATGTACCTTTAATGGGAACAGATATTTGCAGCGGTGGGGCCCCAACCCCAATCGTGCAAGCTACTTGCCACTCCGCTACCAAATCCTGATCACAATCTGAAAACCGACAGTATCTGCATAAATCATAATTGCAATCAGTTAAGCTGCAGTGCTTGAAACATGATTACATCTAAAAAAGCTGGAATGCCTTATCAACTATGATCACATACTGCAAAACCATACAACTTGTATTCATCTTTTCTGATAATCTTCAGCATTATGTCAACCATGATGAAGGAGTCGAACATGACTCCGGTCTACTATCCACATTTCATTTACTATAATCTATAACAAAAAAATGCATCAGGCACTACACGTGAAAATTCAACTGTGGAACTGGAATACAGATTCTGTTTGACAAGACTGATTTCTGCACTCTGAAAATGCAAGTTAACAGCATAAATGATAAGTCATCTTTCTAATCAAAACAATTGGACCTGGACATAAGCATCCCAATTGCCCTATAAATTACCCTATAGTCCCAAACAGTCTTAATTGGGTTGGCTAATCACAGCCCCTACAGCTGAAGATAAAATAGTCATTACTATACTCCCCACAGGAGGTAACTGAGATTATCCCACATAAGATGGTTACACACCAGAAATCTTGTGACTATACAAGAGCAAAGTTGAGTATCACCACACACTAACATGAATAGTTTGCAGCTCCATAAATCCTTCAAACTCCCTAAATCTAAACAAAGATCAGTCTCTTGAGCAAAACCATGGTTTTGCATTTAACAATAATGAAAATATACACATCAGCAAAACTGAGATTAGCTGTAAGCGAAGGGATGTAGGCACAAGCATAACTGCGACTAGGCTGCAACTAAGTATCCTTCAAATTAAGTTACAAGACTTTACAGGTCTGAACAGTATAAATGTACAGGACTCTTTTCCATTCTGAGAGTAAATAAACTAAACAACAGTAAACAGTATTCTGGACCTCAAGAGAGAGACAAGTGTTTTTCAGCTTCGAGGCTAAAAGAGGTTATTCTTAACGAATAAATCAGAAAACCTAGAGCTCATATTCTGAGAAATCATGGCAAATAGCTGTCCTGTCTGTCCATTGTCAACTCAAATAACTAAGTTCACAAGTTCACTTACAAAGTAAAATGCAAACTTCCTGACAAGAAAATGTACATAACTGGATCACACAGGAAGAGTACAAAAATACAGAACAGAAATCTAATTCTTTTTTCTTTACTTCATTATGAAAGTTACATACACATACTTGTTCTGGAGAGAATACCATAAAGCACATGAATCACTTGATTTCCTCCCTGAAGCTAAGGCATTTCAAATAAAAGCTTTGTGTGTGTGGTAGAAAAAAGTAAACAAGTAATGTCTTAACAACTATCATCACATACTACAAACCAAACAGCTCGTTATCACATTTCAAACTCTATTAAACTTCAATATTAAGTCAACCATGATGGGAGTCAAACATCATATTGCTTTCTTATCTAAAACTAGTTAACCGTTTAATAACTATGTGAATAAAGTCCTTCAGGTATTACATATGAGAATTCAACTGTGCAGACTAGAAAACAGATTCTGTTGGACAAACTGACTTCCACACTCTGACAAAGGGAGTTCAAATCACACCAATCACTTCATCCTGCTGTTAAAAAGCTGATCCCTGATACAATAACCCTAATCATCCTAACAAATTACCTCCATTACAATTCATTCTTCAATAGGACAGCCAGTCAAAGCCTTGTAATACTTTATACAAAGTAATCAATACATAATCTTCCATCATCAAGGTAACTGCTAATGTTAAGGAAGATGGTTATGCATCAGATAACTCCTGGCTAAGGAAAAGCAGAGTTGAACATCACCACATACCAAGGTGGTGTAACATGCACCTACAGAAATCCTTAAAGCATGTGTTGAGGAGGGTGGATGTGTTGGAAAAGAAATGTTTGAGAAATATATATCATGTGGTGGTTTGACTGAGTAAGCGATAAAAGGGTAGGAGAGACTTGTGGCAATATGAAGCATGCTTAAGATGGGTGAAAAGGCTATGCTAAAATGCTTTAAACATTTGGAGAGAAAGAGTGAGGATAGATTGACAGTGGGCATTTATGTGTTAAAAGTGGAAGGGACAAGAACAAGGAGACCAAATTGGAGATGGAAGAATGAAGTGAAAAAAATTTTGAGTGCTCAGGGCCTGAGCGTGCAGGAGAGAGAAAGGCATGCACTGGATTGAGTGCACTAGATCAATGTGGTATACAGAGGGCAACCTGCTGCTAATAAACCAAACCAGGGAATATGATGTAGCTGGGGAAAAGCACAGAAAGGTCAGTGGGGCCTGTCTGTAAATAGGGGACTGTGTTTTCGGTACATTACATGACAGCTAGAGAATGGATGCAAGCAAATGAGGCCTTTTCTCTATCAGTTCCTTGCATGACTAACATGGGAAATGGAGAATAAGTGTACTTGGAAAAAAAAAAAAAAAAAAAAAAAAAAAAAAAATACCCTGTCTTCTAAAGGATGCAGTCATTATTAGCTGTCCAAAGTATGGTAAGACCTCCAATGAAGAAAAAGCTGGGAAAAGAATGAGATAAAAGAAGTCAATTTTATAAGGAAATGGAAAGCTTCCCTTTTGAAAATGACTCATTGCAGTTGTATGCTGGGGCTGCAAAAGGAAAGAAGACATCATCAGAATGGTCTACCCTTGAAATATCCACAGCCACACAGAAATAATGCAATGTTGTGTCTTTCCAAGTGCCATATGGCCTTGCAACTGGCAGAGGCATACAAGCAGTCAGCTCTCAGTAAAAAAAAGCAAAGCAATATCTACACTGCTGAGAGAGAATCATCAGCAAAGTCCCAGGAAAGGATAACTTTAATGTTAAGCAGGAAAGGTTATCAAGTGAGAATGCTTTAGACTCAACTATGTTGAGTAAGTATATGGAGCTAAAGACATTCAAGATACAAGAGCAAACCAAAACTATGTATTACTGGAGCAACCGCTCATACAAGAAGAATTTTTGGAATATGAATAAGACATCTAGTTTCTTACAAGAAGACTAAACTCAGCATTTGTGTAATGTGGAACATCCAAAAGAGATCAGATGTTGCATGGATACCATACATCATAAGCTTATTGCACTAAGCTGTACAACGTAGATGAGTCATAAGGAACATTAGAATACAAAATGAAAAGACACTTATCTATAGAAACATTAAACTTCTCATATGTTTGTACTACTGGGAAATCTTATCCAAATACAAATCTAAAGAAGCAGTTGAAATTATGCAAGACAAAGATTGAGCAAGAGAAAATGGAGCAAAAAGGAAAGATGCAAATGAAATTCTGACTTGGCCTTTTAGCAGGTAGCCAATAATCAAGTATCAAGCTTTGTTATCCCATGCAGGGGGACACGAAATCTAACAACTATATCATTTGTTTTAAGAATATGCTCCAAAAGAGCTCCTGCTCGGAACAACCAAAAATTTTTTGGTTTGCTGAATTTCTGTTCTACTGGACAGAAATGTCATGTTTATGTCCTACAGGCTTTGCAAAGAGCAGGAAAAGTGCTTGCAGCACTTAAAGACTTACAGAAAGCACAATATACATATTAGAAATTATTTACAAGACGTTTCAGCACAGCATGGAGTCCATGGAAGACTACTGCATACTCTTAAGTCTCTAAAGAGGTAAGAAAGTGTATAAATGAGTAAACAAAGATATGAGCAGATGGACTGAAGTAAACATGAGAATGTATGGATTGTACAAAGCTGCATGAGTAAAGCTTTGTATTATCACAAAATGGAGACAGTCAGGGCTATCATACGCAGATGTTTCTTTTCTGCTAAGGGTTTGAGCAGTACTGTTACATCTTTTGGTGAATTCTGCAGAGGATGATGAGCTTATGCAAGTAAGAGTTAGTCTCATGCCTGTAAATGAAAGCAAATCAATTCAAGAGTCACTTTAAGTTACAATAAACAGAAAAAAATGTACCAATACTAACATAAGGTTGCCAAGCATTGGTAAACATCATTTGAAGCTCACATCCACCAACATATAAGGTTTGGACATCTTTAGCTCACATCCGCTGTGGGCTTACGTTACTAACAGTTATGAGCAAACTATTTCAAATCTAAATGATTAGTATGAAAACATTATCACAAAATGCCACCCCATTTAGTAATTATATATATCAGTTAAAGATTAAGAAGAACATGGTCTATAAACACGGTGTAACTACTTACCCAGCAGCCTGTAAATGCATATGAAGGTGATGAAGATCATGGGTGAAGCCTGGTAAGAACCGAAGAGCATATAACACTGAGTTGAGGAAGCAGGTGTTGCCCATGTTAGCCAATGGACACACACCGGCAACACGACCACTACTAAATCCTCCATCGCCTATCCCGATTCCTAAACTGCTTGCAGACTGAGAGGAGCCTCCTGCCGTGCGTCTCCCACTGTTAGTGGTTGCATTCCTCCCTAAGCTCATCTTTCGTAACATGGGTGGTGTCTGCCAAGTAAATGATGGAAAAATCTGCTGATATAATAATATCCAAAAAACATCTTAAGTAAAACTAACTTTAAAGACCACATAATCATATACAAACCTTAGGAGTTTTCTGGAAAATTGGCATACTCCCTCTGAAAACTGCTGCTAATCCAGTTTCATTACTGGAAGCATCTGGTCATAATCAGAAATCATGAACTGTTAAGACAAATATATATATATATATATATATATATATTTATTTATTTATTTATTTATTATACTG
>JAYMFT010170407.1:0-12241 GCA_038088735.1 Panulirus argus | reverse complement strand
ATATATATATATATATATATATATATATATATATATATATATATATATATATATATATATATATATATATTAAACACGATATGTTCTCAAGTGCACTTTCGTGCAATGATCACATCATCAGGGGAGATACAATAAGGAGAAATATAACAGTCAGTTTACATGCAACTATCACTTGGTCCTCAACTTTCTCAGGTTCAGGACGTGGGAGAAATGGGGTCAGCTCGTTGCTGTTACTTCCCAGCATGGTCGTGACCTCGCTGCCCTGCACGTAGTAGACGGATTCGTCTGCCTCAAGTTGCTGCTCCACCCGGGCAGTCTCACGCACCTCTGCCTCTCGCAAGTCCTCCTCACTGACGGCGAGTGGCACACTGTGTACGTCCAGAGGTGAGTGCCGGGAGAGTGGGACGGGTCTAAAGTTGCTGAGGATTGAGTTTGGAGACTTAGGGAGCCACTTAATTGATGTAACCTTACACAGTCCCGCCAGAAATTGCAAAAGCTGACCTTAACATCAGGCTTTTATACGGTTTTAAAAGCCTTTTGATGTATCTCAAAAAAGTTCATCTTGTGCCCGCTGGTACTATGACCCCAGGCAGGGCCAGTGGGCTGAGGTTGAAGTGGACGAGGGAGATGGTCCGCTGTACAACGCCACTCCAACGCCAGCCACATTGCAGGGGTGGTCAACGCCTCTCCTGGTGGACAGGCGGGAGGGCGTACATGTAGGCGGCTCGCCGGAGTACGTGGGCGTGAGTCTTTACACCGTTCACCATGACTTCCACGACGGTAAGGCCTGTCATTTCTCACGGTTATGACTAGAAATTACCTGGGCTATTGATGAACATTGTGCTGGGCCGGGGTACTCCTGTATGTTTCGCAGTTCTTGATTTGGCGCTATTTGGACCACAGACACCACGGGGTCTTATGCTAGCTGGTAATTCTCGTGTTCATTATGTTTCCCTTTGATTGCGAAAAAGTCTCTTTGCATTTAACCTTCTCAATATAAGTGAAGATAGAGATGAAGATAATGATGTCAACTATTTCCATTCCATTCCCCATTTGTTATGATACCAATCTTTATTTAAAGGAAATGTATTCCTAAGTCTTCATCTACAAATCTTCGTATTTGAAATCACCCAGATTTCAATCTGTACATTCTGTCTCTATCTCCTTCCCAACTTATATCTTTCATCTCCTTCTGAGCTTCTCCAGGACCTTAATCTGTCTTCTCATTTTTTTTTTCTCTTTGGTTTCGACGCTCACTTCCAGGCTGCATAGATGACCTGAGGGTCTCTGGGGTCCAGTTACCTCTCCCTCCACTTGTCAACACTTCGACCTGGGCACAGGCTACCATGTTCACCAACGTGGCCGCTGGCTGCTCTGTCCCCTCCTCCTGTGTGAACGTAACCTGCGACGAGCCGCTCACTTGCCTCGATACGTGGATGAAACACGAGTGTGGGTCAGTACTTACCAATGTATGATCTTTGTAATCCACGTCTTATAAGAAAGGCATTATGGTATACCATTAGGGGTCATGCTAAACGAAGGATTGCTTAGCTGTATCGTGGTGTCTCATACTAAACCAGTGGATTCGGAAACCTGATCATGTTAAATAATGAAAATAATCATATTTACTCCCGTTATTTCCAGTCAAATAACTCTGTTCAGCCATAAGCAAATGTTTTATGGATTAAACTTCATCTCTACATATAATAAAAAAAGTAGACTTCGCATGAATTACTCTCACGAAGATGAAACTCCTCTCACATGCGTAATGTGATCAGACGATAAAACTGTGTCATGAGATCCTCTCATCCTTTCCCCATCTTGACAGATGTCCTGTAGGATCAACTCTAAGACGCGAGGGCAGCTCCTGTGAGGATGTAAACGAGTGTGTTTGGTCTCCATGCTTTAACGGCGGCACATGTGTGAACACTGAGCCAGGATACTTTTGCCTCTGTCCCGCGTTATATGCTGGTAAGACGTTCCATCTCTTTGAGATGGGGAAGGTTCTAAAATCGAATCTAATTCTCCATTTGCTCGAGCTATTTGTGTAAAAATGATTTGTCTAACGTTCAATTACATGGACTACATTTTACTATTTCATGGTATGAAGCATATTTCGCTTACCAAAGTAATACTTTTCACTCTAAAGCTGCAGATGAGAGTTTTGGTATAAATAGAACGTATTCGGATTTGTTTTATGGATGATATAGAGTATGCTGGAACATTTGATAATGGCAGTGATCAATGATGTATTATTGCAGGGGAGCATTGTGAAGCAGTATCCAGGAATTCACCCTCACTCAAGCTGTCGATTGGAGCACTGATCGCACTGCTGGTCTGGACAATCATCTTCATTGGTCAGTATCGCTTACGACTGATCTTTTCACGTCCACTTGCCCTCCTCATCCCTCACTTGTCTCTAACCCTACGCTCACTTCTGGATCTCTGCACTTAGTGCTGGATCTCTGGATCTCTGGATCTGGAAAGATATTAGCCAAGATTGCTTGCTGAAACAAAACTTTCTACTCTCCCTTCATTTGCCATCCTCATCAACTCACGTATTAAAAAGTAATGGCATTTCTTGCCTAAGAGAAAGGAGATTTTGGATGAATTACGGTATCGGGCGATACTCACAAAACACTCCCAATCGGAAATTGAAATGAGCGACTAGAGTAATATGAAACAGAGTTGCTGCATGAAATATGAAAACTTTGGTGAATGGAAAATAATCATTGTAACCGTGAAAGTTGGATAGCTGGAAATGATGTGTTTCTGTGATGATTATTTACGATTAATATTTTTGTGGTACGGGTAGAGAGTTTTGCACAGGTGTTGTCCCGTCTCTTAAAGTTTAAATGTACTATGTCTCTGTTCTTATGTATACACAGACACACACACAGACACAGACACGCATACATACAACCCCAGTTTAATCTAACTATAGTTAGTCCAGCAATAAGGAAAGAATATGATACCTTTTCAAAGTAATTAATCAATTCTAGCTATAAATATGATTCACCACAATGGTATGAAAAAGCTTTATCTTCTACTAGACGTTATTTCAGCACTGATCTCCTTGCCGTATCTCCCCAGGTGTGGTAATTGTGGCCTACCTCATCCACCACAACAGGCGGCACCAGACGGCAGCCAGGGGAACAGACGACAGCAACACAGCCCTGGAGATCGGCACGCAGGACGCTGGCGAACACGATCGCCAGGAAGATGTTATGGAGCTCACTGTTCCCAAGAAAGTGAAAGTCCAGAGCCAGCAGCCACTGAACAAGGAGACTAACATAGCCGGTGGGGGTCATAAAGTCAGCTAAAGACTCACTACTGATGTGCAGGTTATGAAATGTATCTCTATATGAACAGAATCTATACAATCATAATATGATGATCAAGGTTTATTTTTAAGTAATGTATTTCCTGAGGTCAAAAGTCCTCCATTGTGCTATATTTTACCATTTTCAGGTATTTCTCATTGGTAACAGTAGACAAACGTCTTAAAACTGACCAGGTTTGTCCAATCGGACAAATATGCTATATAAAACACAAAATGAACTTGGATATCACCAGTTATACGAATCGAACTACCTTTTTGGGGAAATTGAATCGTTTCGTACTTTAAACCTTGCTTATTCCTGCTGCGGTCATGTTTACATTGTTCTCTGTGTTCATTACTAACAGGTGTGGATATTCTAAGACGGGACCAGACTACCACTAGCACGGAGAGTCAGGGAGACACAGGATGTGGATGTCCTCACCTTCCCTCGCACGATGACCTCCGGAACTATGCCTATGAGGGCGAAGGAAGCTCGCCAGGGTCGCTCTCCTCCTGCTGTTCCGGTGGGTGGCGCTTGTACTTCAAGTGGATACTTATCTGTACCATTGCCTTACCCCTGTTTGAGTTACAGTCATTTTCTTCTCACTGATTCACATGATAGTTTTGATTTTCCAGCATCTGTATCCCATTGTATTGGGCACCTTTAGCCTTGAGGCTGCGCTCCAGTCATGAGCAAGGGTATGTTGGTCTCCTGATGAGGGAGGAGTTCTTCAATGAGACTGTACTTTACGTCCATTGACGATGGTACAGCCTCGCCGAAGGAGTCTAGCATATTCCTGATCCGAGTACTGATGTATCATCTCGACTCACACATTTACATGCGACTCACTGATCTTCCTCTGCTCCTTAGGAGGCGATGGCGGGGGAGACTCGCGGTTCTTAGGAGGTTTCCAAGAAGTAGCCACCTTACTGAATTGCCTCAGCGGACCTCAGACCTCGGAGTCACACTCCTGCCACAAGGTTCACCAGGTTTCGTCTCTCTCATCGATCAGCAATCACGAAATGTCGTCTCTCAAGATCGCCAACAACCAACTCACTTCCTCATCCGGGAGGTCTTGGGTAAAAGACGCGCCATCTCATAGCGTTCACCAGCCGCCCGATACAGAGACGCACAACGCAAAGAACACGCCTAAGAAGAATATACGAATATCAGTTTCCAAAGCAGATACGCTAGAGACTGGAATCCATAATGATAACTTGAATATGGATTTCAGACTGTGTCCAGTTTCCTTGCCTAAGAGATGCAATTCTTTGCCAAGATCGAGAATACCGACAATTATTGTAAATAATCTTCACAGTGAGAGCGAGGGCAGTGGAGGCTATAAGCATGAAGTCTGCTACAGCTCCCTGAAAAGAAAGAAAGCGTTACCAATCACCTCTACGTGTCTGGTTGGTGGCACAGACGACACTGCTTTAACGAGCTGTTGTGCGCACAACTCGCCCATGAAAGCAGGTCGTGATATGTCGTCGTTTTTAAACAATCAGGGCGTCTGTCGCGCTTGTGTGACGGTCTCTCTCCACTATGACAACAAGGTAGACCTGCAGGGTATTCCTAGACGAAGCTTCTCAACCTCCAGTGTGTCCTACTTGACACCCAAGGATAATATCACCAGCATCCATCAAGGAACAGACAGTCCGAAACTACATGCCCACTGCGCACACCGCATCTGTTGTTTACATGAAGGTTTCTCAGACGTCGGAAAGCCACCTGCCAAAACCAATTGCTCCTGTTCGCACTGTCATGGTGCAATGTTCTCCACTCACTGCAAGGAGAATCGCCTGCACGTATTCCCAAACTAGAACACAGCCGCCAAGAAGCACTCGACACTAAAGAGGTCGACGGCGTTCGATACAACGTCGACATAAATGTATAATTGGATGGACGTTTGCGTCACACTAATCATAATTTTTTCAATTCTTTTTGATTACTTTTTTCATATGTCAGTTATTGATATACAGATGATAAAGTAAGCATTTTCTGCATACCACTAGATCTCCCGATATAGAAGATATCCATTCCATTTTATCTTTGTACTTTTATAGGTGTAATAAAGTGCAAGACAAGAATCAAAACAAACTTATACTTCTAATGATTTGAGTTTGAATTACTTCCTATGCTCTATGACGAATAAGTTATTTAAGTCTGTCCAAGAATAACTTACTGTATATTTCAGACACTACAGTATTGCTTAGGTCCAAACTTCACATCCTTATCAACCAAACAAATTAAGGATTTAAATCTGATATCACTGGAGTTAGCATTAATTTAATTGTTGCCAAATTCCAGAAGAGGTTTAGTACATCTGCACATGCAACAAATCAAATAACGTGTACGTAATTTTCCTCATCTTAAAACTCTATAACTGGGTTTAAAGTCGATACTATTGCCATGGCTAAGCACCCTGAGACTTTCTCTTCTCTTTAAGAAAGATTTACTCTCTAAAGAACACGTCCACTTTCTACATTGTCACATGCAGATGTACATGAGACACATATACAGAATGTGCTTTTATACATTGTCTCACTCTATCAAATGACTATATGCTTCAATGATTACGAGAACTGCAAGAAAATCGAAGAGAGCAGAATGAGGAGGAAGAAGGAAAAACAGTTGGACTTCTTGAACTCTTAGAGAAAATTAGGGGCAGAGTTGTCAATATCCTACAAGAGATCTTGTTCATTTGTTCTTTTTACAACTTACTGGGTTTATCAGCTGTATCCTGGGACTGTCAAAAAGAAAGAATAAGAAAAATAAAATCTCTGTTCATAAAAGAACTGAGCAAACTGATCTGTTTCCTATGAGCTTTGAATCGAAACAACGACATGAACGCTTTGATTCCATGTGTGACAGAGTTCTTGCAAAATTACAAAGGTCCTATCAAGTGGTGCTTTTAGACAGAAGAATATTCTAATCCAGAGAACAAGCGTAATGTTGTTATAGATAACGAAAAAAGTTCCTATATTATTTTGCTCTTTATTTGCTGGTGTGTTTTGAACAACTTAGTTTCGTAGTTTCAGGCCATAAACTTCCTAAATCATTATTAATGTGGCTATAGCTCCAGATACCCTAGTCCAGGGGCTTCGGCAGTTCCAAGGCTGCGCTGCATTCAATAGCTAGGACAGGTTGAACATCTCTGAAGAGATAAGCTCTCGGTGTATCGCAAAGAAGGCACAAGCCTTAGCTGAGAAGGTAACTGAATTAGAATTCTATTTAGGTGAAATTAACGTAATGGAACAATAATTTTAATCATAACTTCAAAATCAACCATGAACTTGAAATATAGCCACATACCTCTAAGGATTAGGCAGCTAAGTCAGCATCCTGTGCAGTTAGAGTACTTGTTTTTTACTGGCAGTTCCAGTCAAAGCTTCAAAATGAGACATGAACATAAAGCTCTGATACTTAGCCAGGTTGATGGATATCATTGTCATCCACTGTACTGCAACATTTGGCCCGTTTTCCTTTATAAATGCAATCAGAAAACGAAAATCATTTGGGGGGACACGAAAATAGAATACATTTACTTCGTTGTATCACTGAAATTCATGACAAAGGTTTAGGGTTTTATTTCTCTATGATCTTGTTCCTGCCTTCAGTCTCTGCCTCGTTTCTTCCCTTCCCTCCCTCCCTCTAAAATCTTCTTTTTATTGTACAGTTTATGTTGTCAGTGATCGTCTGCTATTGATTAATGTCTGAAGGTGAATGGCATGTATAGAGGAAAAAGGAAAATTTTTCGTTAGAAATCAGAGCTGCACAAGCGTCCTACATAGGCAACGTGTTCGACAGGCGCATATATGGATGTCTCAGTGTCTCAAAGAGAACCGTTGCCAGTGTTCGACTGGCCTTCTAACGCAGCCTCGGTGAGTCTTTTCGGTTTGCTTCACATGAACTCTAGGCGCTTCGATGCAAGGTCCTCGCCATGTGGCAGTTCCACAAAACCGGTAGTCGACTGATTTCGATTAGACGTACCAGTAACATAATGCAATTTCCCTGCTTATGAGCCATTTTCTCTCAAACACCAACTCATAGCAACCTGAAACAGCAAGACCTGCAAAATGGGAGATCAGCATGAGTTATGATGAAGGAAACAAAGAGAAAAATAAATCGTTGTAGCTCTGTTGGTTTGGTTTGATAATCATTATATAGTCGAAAAGATAAATAGGGAATAACACACATATACAAACTCACTCTTATAATTCTGAAAGTAGTTAGATCGACGAATTGGATTTCCTAACAGTGAGATATAAAAGAATCGATACAAGTACCGAATAAAGACCGATTCAAAGTATTCGTCACGTCACTGTCACAACACGCCACGTCACCGTTCCGTCAAAACTCTTTCTTGGATTCGAATGGGCCTATTCACACCAATCGTCACGATACCGTCACGCACCCGGCACGTATCGGTTCCGTTACGTCACGGTTTCTCGGGAAGAATATTTTGGCGTGACGTGATGGTGCCGGACATGTACAACCACTTCCAGAACCTGTGAAATCTTTAGAATTAATTTGTACACACCCTTAAGAAAATATTTTGTACTAGCCTAGTACACAAAATTATAGAATTATAATGCGGTAAGCTTGATACTTACCTAAAGCATACAACCAGTCTTTCTTTCGGTGAAAGAGCCTCCCGAAAAGTAGAGTTTTTCTTGAGAAGGTCTCCGTATTACTTTTAGCAAATAGTTATATCTGAATTTTGACATTCAGAAACATTGAAAAATTCAACTTCAAAATCTTCCAACTCCTTGTAAAGAGTGACGTGACAAATAGTCTAAATCAGCCTTAACTGGACACTTGCAAAAGTAAGACCATTTGACTAGAAATCAGACGTAAAATGTACTTTAAGCTATCGACTCAATGGTGTACATGGAAAAGTCTTTAAGGTGCTGCATTATTGAGATAGGAAATATTAAATACGGGTATGAAATTATCTGTAAGTTATCATCAGAAGTAGGGGATGAGAAAGAACATGTAGTGATAATAAGTAAATGACCTAGTTAAAGCAAAGAATTGCCTAGCTACATGTATCTAAACTATGAGAATTAGGCTTCATAGCAAAGAAACAAGAATACACAATACTTTATACAATGACCAACGGACTTCTTGTTTTCTATGCAGATTTTATCTTATTCTCTGGGGAATCAGGCTGCCTATATTACAGTAAAGCATGTCTTCCATTCAGACCTCTCAAAATTTCCATGTCCGTATACAATCTCCATACTATATGGTGCTCCATCGAGGCTATTTTTCTGCCGTCTCACGTGCCACAGGCTAATGGTGGGTAGAGAGCATCTTCATGCTCTACTCTCTCGTCTCTGTCTATATACATTAGGAATACAGAATACCATTTCTTTCCTCCAACAAAAAAGTTCGTCATGGAAGATCAGACCTTTCATCTTCTGTCCTTCGTATGTGCTCACACATATACTCTCTTTGTCTTTCAGTTATCATTCCCTCTCTAACTCTCTGTCCATCTACCTATCTATCTATCTATCTATCTATCCATCTATCTATCTATCTATCTATCTATCTATCTATCTATCTGTCTATCTGTCTATCTATCTATCTATCCATCTATCTCCCATACCTATACTTTGGCATCGTTTTAATCCGAATGGGCAATATAGATTATCTTGCCACACAGCCTCCCACACCTACACCCGTTGTTCCATCTCCACTTTTCCAACAAACTCTCCTTCCTATCTTTTCCAAGCTGCGTCTCTCTCTCTCTCTCTCTCTCTCTCTCTCTCTCTCTCTCTCTCTCTCTCTCTCCCTTTTTTTTTTTTCGATGTATCATCCATGTTGCAATACTTTCTTTTACACGCGCATTTATTTTCCCCGTTCTTGAAAGTGGGTTCCCTCTTTTGTGTCCGGATGTAAATATTTTTTCCCCCCTCAGTTCGTAGAAAGCTTTCACGCACAGGCATTTATTTCTCACCTCACTCGCCTCCTCCTCCACCTCCTCCTCCTCCTCCTCCTCCTCCTCCTCCTCCTCCTCTATCTTCTTAACAATAGGCAGTTCCCCCAGACGGGGTGTGAAACGAGTCTCTCTCCCTCAGCCTCTCTGGGACGTTTTTCAAGCAGAGGGAAGACCAGATTTAGAATTCTTCGAGTTTTCTTAAGTCTTGTGTGCTCAGAGTCACTCCCTGGAAACATACGAGTTTCAGTTGTCGCTGGTGATGAATGACTGATCTTGAGAGAGAAAGAGAGGGAAAAAACTGGAAGTCCTCACTTTATCAATACAAAATCAGATATTGATTATTTTTACTTGTCTATATCATACTTGTCTTACAAACCACGAATAGCTTTATCTTTCCTCACCACACATTATGTCCTGTGCTAACCAGTTCATAACCATGTAACTAACTCTGGCTGTCAAATGACAAATAAAAAACAGGAAAAAATTAAGTGTTTAAAGTTTACGATTTACTGCACTGAAATGACAGTATGCACCTATTTTCCTCGACGCTGGGAACGAGTAAAGCTTTCAGAGATAAAACTGCAACAAGTAATAGTATATATCGGGGTATTTCACCCCCCAGTTTTGAGAGTAAACTCGTTGGAAACTAATATATCAATCCAGATCTTTGTCTCAACTGAGTCACACGTTCTTTCCCTTTCTTTTTCTTTTTCCTTTTTTTTAGCAGATTCCCAAGTGGAATCGTAATTCTATTTATAGATTTAGATGCAGATGTCAATCTCGTAAGGTGGATGCTTTGATGCTATAGGGACGAGGAAACAAAAGTGGCGCGGGCTAATCGGCTTCAAGTCTCTTCAGGAGGGAAATCAAAAGTTCTGAGGAGGTTTTACGTTCGGCTTACTCAGCCGAAGGGAAATCTAGTTTGAGAGTGAAGCAAGAAAGATTTAAAATAAATCTCTTCCTCCTCCGTGGTAAAGCAGTTTAAATCTCGTGAATTAGGATAAGAAACAAATCTTTTCTTTTTGTATAGTTTATGTTATTTTTTTTTCGATTCAGAAAAGAAAAGAGAAGGAAGATACATGGAACATCGAATGTGTTCATCTCAGCGACACACATAGTCTGTTTTCATCAACAGAACACCAGCATGAACCTACATCCATTCCTCTTGGAGAGGGAGTGGTAAAAAGGCTGCCATCCCCAGTGACACTAGTGTGTCTGGCGAGAAGAGTGGGAGGCTCTGTGGAACGATGCTGGAGGGGGTGGGTCAGAGTGAACCAGCTGGTGGGTCCTGCAGCAGCTGGAGGTGAGGGGCGAGCTAGACTGGACCAGCTGGAAGGTTCTGCCGCAGCCTGGAAAAATAAGAGAACCATCTGCTGCAGCCTGGAACTAGGAGTGAGCTAATTTGTGGGTTCTGTTGAAGCCTGGAACAAGAAAGGAGCCATTTGCTTCAGCCTGGAACAAGGAGTGGGTAAGAGTGTACTAACTTGCGGGTTCTGTTGAAGCCTGGAATAGGGAAAGAGCCATTTGCCACGGCCTGGAACGAGGAATAAGCCAGAGTGGAATACCTTTCGGGTTCTGTCGAAGCCTGGAACAGGGAGAGAGAGAGAGAGAGAGAGCCATTTGTTTCAGCCTGGAACGAGGAGAGAGAGAGCCATCTACCGCAGCCTGTGGCAAAGCATGAAGAACGTTGGCTCGTCATCAACCAGCTTTTGGAGAGCCATTGACGCTCTACTGCCGCATATATAACAGGGAGAGAAGAGTGCAATTTGCGACCTAGAGTGGAGGGGGAGGCTTGTGCTTCAGATGCCCCAGCAAGGACGTGAAACTCTGGATTGAGTTAGTGAGGACAAAAGTGTTGGTTCCAGCTGAAGACAGAATTCGTGACAAGCGCTTTAGTTCACGAAATACGTCAAATATTTATAACTTGTGACATCAGTGCTGTTTCTCTGCTTCAGGAGGAATGATACGTGATACTGTGAGATCGCGAATACTGTGCAGAGGACTGATTAGATTAAGCCAGAGCGAATGATGGACTAGATGTAAATTTGAAGAAAAATGGTAATACGAAAGAAAAAAATGATAAATTTGCAGCAATATAAGGCATGGAGGTAATGGAATGAATTAACAAAATGAACATTCCCACGATTTTTTATATTCATCGTTTTTCCCCCCTTCAAAGAATGAAGAAAAGTTTAGATGAATGAACAAGGGAAACATTACTTAAGAAGAGCGACTGGACAGCGATTATGTTTTCATATGAGCCAATGTTATTGAAAGCGATATAATCTAACCCAATGTCATTTAAGCCAATAGAATCCGAGTCACTGTTATCAGACCTAATGTAATTTTGATGCTTATGGCATCAACGAAGACACTGTGACTTTTCTGTCACTAAAACTTACGACATACCATAATGAAGTCATAATATAACATTGCCTTTCCTGATGTGTGTCTATTTGGCGCGTTCGAATCGTTTTACAAAGCGGATTGCATATTGATCCCTTATATCGGATCTAACTGCCTCTAAAGTTTCTATACGCTTGTTGTTATAGCTGTAATTGGTATCAATCGCCTCTGAATTCATATAACGTTAACAACACACTTCCTGACGCGAAAGTTTAGATTCGCGGTTGTTAGTTTATTTACTTCATTTATATTTACCCAAGGGACCAATTTCTATGAGAGAGTCCCAGGAACTTCTTAAAGCTCCCTACAGTCCAAGGCTGCGCTGCTTTCAGTAGCAAGGAGACGTAGACTCCATGAGAGTGAGAAGCCCTTTGACGAGACTGTACTCCCAATGATACAGCCTCGCTAAAGGTGATTTTTCACTCGCGGTGCAATCTCTAGAAGACAAAGTCCAACAACGCCTTCTTGTTGGTTTGATACCACATATGACACACTCATTCACACACACACACACACACACACACACACACACACACACACACACACACACACACACACACACACACAC
>JAYMFT010170396.1:0-12242 GCA_038088735.1 Panulirus argus | reverse complement strand
ATGGGGGCGAGCAAGTGTGAATATGTACATGTGTATATGCATGTGTATGTATATGTATGTATATATGTATATGTATGCACTGTGCATATATGTGCATGCATGTATATATGTGTTTATGTTGGGGGATGGGTTTTTCTTTGTGTGTTTCCTGGTGCTATCTCGCTGACATGGGAAACAGCAATCTAATAAATATATATTTATATTTATCATACTTGATCGCTGTTTCCCGCATTAGCAAGGTAGCACCAGGAAACAGACGAAGATCGCTGTTTCCTGCATTAGCGAGGTAGCAACAGGAAACAGACGAAGAAAGATCCATTTCCTCACATACACGCACATATACATAATGCCCAACATTTGTAAAAATCTACACCAAGCTGGAGTACTTTAATGATTTTCCAGTACCATCTGGCACCTTGTAAGACAAAATCATCTGTCAATTAAACTCTAAGCTAAAGGTTACTTTGTCATAATGTGTGAATCCAGAGAGAATAACAGCACCCATTCAATCTTAACATGCAAGAATCCTGACCTTAATTCTACAACTTGCAATTTCATAGCTTTCCCATCTCAATCATGACTTCACAAAAAAATAGTCCTAAAAAGGGACTGAAACTCTTACCTGAGGATCTATACTGATGAAACAGCCATCTAACCTTAAAGCTTCACTGATAAAGTGTCAAATTAAGGATGTAAGACTGCCTTGACTGTGAAATATCTAAAAGGAAGCTGGATACCATCCCACATATATGGAACTTCTGGGTCTATGCCAATTAGCTTGTCAGTAATTGAAATTATACAATATAATGAGAGAATTCCTAGAATCAGATCTTTCTGCATTAATATGAAAAGTAAACATACTCTGTTGGAACTTATGATGGTAGTAAATGAGCAAGAGTTTAAACATACCAACAGACAAGCAAGCAAGCACAAGCACATACGAAAGAGGAACCAAATAAATCAAAAGGGGAGCCAGCAAAGGAAAAGTGCAATAACAAAGGAAGGAGATAAATATCTGTCCTAGTTAATACTTTCTGGCAGTCATTCCAGTCTACTGAGGATGCAAAGCCAACATAATGCCTCATCTTTGCCAGAAATAAATGAGCAATAAAATGCCTTTCAACTGTTTTTTAAGTGATCCATGTAGCAATCACATTAGACCACTTCCCCTTCAAGATGTGGATAACCAAGTAGCTTATCATTCACATGAAAAGATTTCTGTAAAAGGTTAAAAAGAACTGCCGGCTGCATACAGCTTCTGCTCTGGGATCGCTACCAGCTTCCAAGTGAACCTTCAACAAGTGCGGCTCCCCAGTAGTTATAAGTGAATTCTTGAAACATATTGACAACCAGAGAAAAGATCAGTAAGAATTTGTAGCAAGACTAAAAGCAATTCTACTTACAGAATACAGGCTGTGGCAAAGATTTCAGCAGATCCATTTAGGTGTTAAAACTGCAGGGCTATTTACCAGATATAGTCATTTATTTCAAATACACTTTACCACACTAAAAAAATGCATTTACATATAGAATAAAAAAATATCAAAAAATGCAACGAGTGCTCACTTGAGAATAAGGCAAGTCTAAAACATAAATTACAATGCAGCCGCTTGCATGTATTAGGTCCTCTGAAAAGCAAAAGGATATTATCAATAAATTCTTGTCCCACTTTTTTCATTCACAAGCTTGATTACATGGATCTACTCAGACTTGAGACACATGGGATGTAATCCTCAGCAACTGTTAAGATTGCAAGTTATGGAACATGGAGGGAACTAATCTAGCAGCATCAATCACTTCAGTTAGGTATAACTGCAGTAAGTTCATCCAGACCATATATTCAACATCTTATATCTAATCAAAAAGTGATTAAGAATATTCAAAGCATCTCTCTTCTTTATTACATGATACACGAAGATAGAAAAAAAATTATCATCCAGATCAAGGCAAAATTGTGAATATATTGGATGGTCCCAATTGTTTATGGAAGCACTACCATGGGAGAGGTACAAGTTGGTCGAAGAGGACTATTTCTCTATATGGCAACCCTCTCCCAAGGATGATCTATAGCATATTTTGGATACATCCACAATGAAGCTTTCCTATATTTTCTTACTTTACCCAACCTAACAACCATCTCTAAAGTACTCCACAAGTTTCCTCTATGCTCACCTTGTCTTACTGACTCCTTCCTTTTGCTACAATGGCTGCCATACCTTACATAATTTAGCAACCAAATGAGGGGATCCTGATTCTTTTCAACCTAACTGCTTCTGCTTTAACAAGGTAGCATCAGAAGCAACCAAACAATGTCCTCATTTTCATAACTCCAAGCTCTAGCTCTCCTGTAAAATGTAATGAAACCAGAGCCTAGGTCTTAACAGACTCTGCCAGCTTGACATTAAACTGTACGTGAAAAGTCACCTTTGGTAAGATTGTATCACTGGGAGAACAGTCTCATCAAAGAACTTCTCATTCCAAAGGGGTCCATATTTCCCTGCTACTAGAGGTAGCAAAGCCTTGAGGTCCTGGGTAACACCAGTATTCTTTCTTAGAATGAAGTCCTGGGGTAATCATACAATGTGACAATAAAAGAATGTTTATAAAAAAATATTCAATATAAAATCAGTCCTTAGACATTAATATATATATATATGTTATCAGTGCATAGCTCAAGGACCACTTTCAAAAAATCCAAGCAGCTATAAATCTGTGTTACACTCAATAGAGGGGAAGGTTGGAGTCCTCAAGGGTGTGGCCATGGTAAATGTCTCCATAACTGGTGAATTCCAGTGTTTCCAAAGGGAATGTTTATCAGAGATATAAATAAATAGATAGACAGACAGACTCCTTTGAAATGAGAAAGTTCTCTGATGAAACTGAAGTGTAACTCTTCTCTCAACTTATGAAGACACAGCATTACCAAATGTGTCTTTTCACTTGCGGTATGACCTCAAGTGAGCGAAGTCTGATAACACCTTTGTGTATATGTATTCTATTTTATGTTGAAGGCTCCAGTCATTTTAGTTATAATTACCCCAGGACCAATTTCTATGAAACAGGTCTAGTGCTACGAAAGACCTTTCTAAAGGCTCCTGCAGCCCAAAACTGCACTACTTCCAATAGCAAGGAAATGCAGCCAAGCAGAGTGTGGTGAAATGATTTGGGCATATGGAGAAAATGAAGGATGGGACATTATCATTAGAAGAAGTGGGGACAAGGAAAAAGGGAGACTGAATTGAAGGTGGAAGAAGGGAGAGAACTAAATTTTGAGTGCTCAGGGTCTGAACACTCCAGAGAGTGAAATGTCTACACAGGATAAAGAAAATCTGTTATACATGGGGCAATGCGCTGTTATTGGATTGAACCAGGGTATATGAAGTAGCTGAAGGAACCATGGAAAAATCTGTGGGGCTGAGTTGCGATTACTGCCCAGTATTCTTTACAATGTATATATGTACTGTCTTTACTCCTATGTATGTGTACACACACACACACACACACTCTAACTGTGGATTCTGTGCATTATACATGACAGCTAGAGAAGGAATGTGAGGGAATGAAGTCTTTTCTTTGTCTGTTCCTAATACTACCCTGCCAATGCGGGAAGCAAAGTACGAGAAAAATAATAATAATAATAATCTTCACCCTCATCTCCACAAAATGTTCAAAGGCTTTCAGAAAGAGGAAATGATGCATATGAAAAGGTGGTGGTGAAAGTAAGTGAGCTTAAAAGAGAGGCTTGGGTGAAGAAATACCAGGAGAGATTGAGCATATAATGCAAAAGGTGAGCAAGTAGAGAGGAGGGTAAAAGGTTCAAGGTGGAAGTGGGTCTGTGGAAGGAGTGTGAAATGTCACCATGGCTATATAATCTGTTCATGGAGAGAAGAGCAGGTATGCATTCTACTGGGGATGGTGGGGCCTGGGAGGTGTCAGTAATTGTTTGCTGGTGATATAGCACTGGTGGCAGATTCAAGTGAGAAACCAAAGAATCCAGTGTCTGAGTTTGGGAGTGTTTGAAAGGAGAAAGCCGAGACTAAATAGGAATAAAAGTAAGATTATTAGGTTAGTAGTAGAGAGAGACAAGTTATTTGGAGAAAGAATTTTAATGGAGAAAACTTGGAGGAAGTGGAGTTTTAAATACCTGGTAGTGGATATGGCAGTGACTTGAACCATGAGAGATGGAATGAGTCATGGGGTTGTTTAGGGAAGGCTATGGCCTTGGGTGCATTGAAGAATGTGTGGAAAGAGAGGTCAATATCTTTAAGGGTAAAGATGGATATGTCTGATGGTACAGTTGTCCCATTCGTGCAGTATGGACAGAAGGGTGTGCAGTAGACAAAACTGTAAAGGATAAGGAGAATGTAGTGGAAATCAAATATCTAACGACATGTGGTGTAAACAGCAATGATCAAATAAGAAATGATAGGGTAAGAGAAAGGCGGAGTAACGAGGAATGTGTGAGAGTGGAAGTGAATATGCTTTTTTTTTTATGTTGAAATGGTTCTGACATGTAGAAGGGATGAATGAAGAAGTTATCCCTGGGGATAGGGGAGAAATAATACTTCCCACGTATTCCCTGCGTGTCGTAAAAGGCGACTAAAGAGGAGGGAGCAGGGGGCTGGAAATCCTCCCCTCCAATTTCTGTTTTTCCAAAAAAGGAACAGAGAAAGGGCCAAGTGAGGATTTTTCCTCTAAGGCTCAGTCCTCTGTTCTTAAAGCTACCTCACTAACGCGGGAAAAGGCGAATATGTATGGAAAAAAAAAATGAAGAAGTATGGCTAAGACGGTAGATATGTTACAACTTGAAAGAACAAAGAAATTGGGGGAAACAAAGGAGGTGGAAGGAGCATGTAGGTGGGTGCAATGTGTGCAAGGGACACAGTGATATGGTTTACAGGAGACACGCTGTCAATGGGCTGAACCAGGATATATGAAATAGTTGGTCAAAGGAAACCAAGGAATAGTCTGTGAGGCCTTATTGTGGATGGGCAGCATTGGTTTCAGTGTATTACATAAGGATGTGGATGTGGGCCAATGAGGCCATTTCCTCATCTGTTCCTAGTGCTACCTCGCTAACATGGAAAGTGGCGAACACACACAAAAATGAAAAAATAAATGAATAAATAAAAAAAAAATAATAATAATTACAATAATAATTCAAATATGTGTTTTTCAAAAAATAAGTTTTATCATTTCTACACACTCTGCAAGCATACAAATTCCATATTTAAAATAAATCTAATCTTCATTATTATTATATGTCAAAAGAAGCATATACAGAGTTTTACATAATGTCATATCTAAAGCAAAATACTGCAGCCATAATTGTTTTGAAGATATCCAATGCATAAAATATAAAAAGTACTACTATGACCAGATATTGAAGAGACTCTTGAGGATGTGACAATAATAAAAGTGAATAAACAAATATATACACTGAAGTTAAAATTGAAAAGAAAACTTGGAAGTTTTAGAAAAGTCTTTTATACCACTCCTAAACAACAGGCAAGAATATTTAATGTAAGATAAAGCTAAAATTCTAGGTTACTTTCTCATAAAGGATCATGTAGGCATTGGCTTTCCGAACTTCTTCCAAACTTGCTTCTCGCACCAACAAATCTGAGGTATAAAACCACCTGCAAAACAACCAAAGAATTAACTACCACCTGCAAAACAAACAAAGACTTAACTATTATGTTCTCAATATAACTACATTGTAATGTGTTGATACTGGGTGTTGACATAAGTGATGAATGAGTGTGCTGCACATTCTCATCAAATACCAACAATGCAGGGCCTGCAATTTCATTTGAAATGGCATAACACTATTCATAGTAGGTCTTTTTGAAATACCTGATCAAACTTGAAAGCAATGATTGATTTCCATTCTCACATTACCCAATACAGTAACTGCTCCACACCACTCAGAATGAAACCCTGAATCAAAAAATTGGTATCAAAAGACATGAAAATATTATGATCCAACTGGGGGGAAAAAAAGATTTTTTTTCAAATTATACTTGACTGCCATTTCCCTCGTCAGTGAGGTAGCGCCAGGAAATAGATGAAGAAAGACCCATCCACTCATATACACACATATGCATACACACAGATACATGTACATATACATACATATACATATAAACATATACACATATACATATACATACATATACACATGTACATATTCATTCTTGCTCGCCTTCATCCATCCCTGGTGGCACCCTGCCCTACAGGAAACAGCATCGGCACCCCTGCATCAGCAAGGTAGCGCCAGAAAACAGATGAAAAAGGCCACATTCGCTCACACTCAGTGTCTAGCTGTCATGTGTAATGCACCACAATCACAGCTCCCTATCCACATCCAGGTCCCACCGACCTTTCCATGGTTTACCCCAGACATTTCATATGCCCTGATTCAGTCCACTGACAGCACACTGACTCCAGTATACCACATCGTTACCATTCACTCCATTCCGTGCACATCTTTCACCCTCCTGCATGTTTACGCCCTGATTGCTCAAAATAATTTTCTCTCTGTTCTTCTAACTCCAATTTGTCTCTCGCTTCTCCTTGTTCCCTCCACCTCTGACATATATATCCTCTTTGTCAACATTTCTTCACTCATTCGTTCCGTATGTCCAAACCTTTTCAATACAACCTCTTCTACTTTCTCAACACACTCTTTTTACTTTTCACATATCTTTCTTACCCTTAAATTACTTGCACAATCAAACCACCTCACACCACATATTGTCCTCAAACCTTTCATTTCCAACACATCCATCCTCTTCCGTACAACCCTATCTATAGCCTATGCCTCACAACCATATAATATTATTGGAACTACTATTCCTTCCAACATATCCATCTTTGCTCTCTGAGATAATGTTCTCTCTTTCCACACATTTTTCATCGCTCTCAGAACCTTCACTCCAGCCCCATCCTATGACTCACCTACACTTCCATGGTTCCATTCGCTGCCAAATCCACTCCCAGATATCTAAAACACTTCAATTCCTCCAATTCTTCTCCAATGAAACTTACATACCAAATACATTGTCCCTCAACCCTGCTGAACCTAATAACCTTGTTCTTATTCACATTTACTGCCAACTTTCTCCTTTCACATACTTTTCCAAATTCAGTCACCAACTTCTGCAGTTTCTCATTCGAATCAGTCACCAGTGCTGTGTCATCAGCGAACAACAATTGACTCACTTCCCAGGCCCTTTCATTCCCAACAGACTGCATACTTGCCCCTCTCTCCAAAACTCTTGCATTTTCCTCCCTAACCAGCCCATCCATTAACAAATTAAACAACCATGGAGACATCACATATCTCTGCCACAGACCAACCTTCACTGGGAACCAATTACTCCTCTCTTCCTACTCATACACATGCCTTTCACTCTTGATAAAACTCACTGCTTCTAACAGCTTACCTCCCATCCCAGATATTCTTAAGACCTTCCACAAAGCATCTCAATCAACCCCTATCATATGCCTTCTCCAGATCCATAAATGCTACATACAAATCCATCTGTTTTTCCAAGTATTTCTCACATACATTCTTCAAAGTAAACAACTGATCCACACATCCTGTACCACTTCTAAAACCACACTTCTCCTCCCCAATCTGATGCTCTGTACATGCCTTCACCCTCTCAATCAACACCCTCCCATACAATTTTCAAGAAATTCTTCACAAACTTTTGCCGGTGCAGTTTGAACACTCACCTTTATCCCTTTTACTTTCGAACAATGGCACTATACATGCATTCCATCAATCCTTAGGCACTTCACCATGATCCATATATACACTGAATATTCTCACCAAACAATCAACAAAATAGTCAACCTCTTCTTAATAAATATAAATTCAACTGCAATACCATTCAATTCCACAGCATTTCATCTTCTGCAAGGCTTTCACCACTTCTCTCTTTACCAAGTCACTCTCCCTGACTCTCCCACTTTGCATATCACCCCGACCAAACACTCTACATCTGCCACTCTATCATCAAACACATTCAACAATCCTTCAAAATACTCACTCCATTACCATCTGTCATCACTTCTCCCTTGCCCCCTTCACCAACGTTCCCATTTGTCTTCTTGTCATACGCACTTTACTTACCTCCTTCCAAAACATCTTTTTATTCTCTCTAAAATTTTAATGATTCTCTCCCCAATTCCCATTTGCCCTCTTTTTCAACCTTTATACCTTCCCCTTGACCTCCTGCTACTTTCTCTTATACATCTCCCAGCTGTTTGCACTCATTCCTTGTAAGTATCTTCCAAATGCCTCTCTTTTCTCTTTTACTAACAACTTTACTTTTTCATCACACCATTCACTACACTGTCTAATCTGCCTACTTCTCACTTTTCGCGTACCACATGCAACTCTCACACCTGACATCACTAAATACATCCCATTCCTCACCCACTCACCTCACTTCATTTGCTCTCACCTTTTGCCATTCTACACTCATTCTCTCCTGCTACTTCTTCACACAAATAACCTTTCCAGGCTCAGTTACCATCACCACTCTTCTCCCCAACATTCTCTGTTCTATTTTGAAAACCTCTACAAATCGTCACCTTCACATCCACAAGATAGTGATCAGACATCCCACCAGCTGACCTTCTCAGCACATTTACTTCCAAAAATCCAAAAGTCTCTCCTTTACATGCCTGTAAATTAACACGTAATCTAGTAATGACCATTGTCCTTCTCTCCTACTCACTCATGTATATTGGTGTATATCTCTCTTTCTACATCAGGTATTCCCAATCACCAGTATTTTTTCAGTATACATATCTACAAGCTCTTTACCATTTCCATACACAACACTGAATACCCAATGTGCATCAATTATACCCTGAAATGCCACATTATTCACCATCGCATTTAAATCACCCATCACTAATACCTGGTCTGGTGCACCAAAACTGCTGACACACTAACTCAGCTGTTACCAAAACACTTGCCTCTCAAGATCTTTCTTCTCATGACCAGGTTTATAAGCACCAATGACACTGGTCAACAAAATCTAAATCTTTTTTTGTTCCATGAACTAAAATGGGTGGACCTTGTAGTACTTTTTTACGCTGAATTCGAATCTGTTTTTAGAATTTTTTTATCAGGCATGGTTTTAAAGTGTCAGAGGAGTTAAATCTTACACAAAGTGTATTGTACTCATTCATAAACAAGGCTGGTATTGCACTTAAAAATCATAAACAAGGCTGGTATTGCACTTAAAAAACTTAACTCTAAAATGTAGAAGCGTAAGATTATCTGCTATACTTGGCCTCAAGAACATCCCTCCTTAGTCTCCAGCAGTAATCTGCCAACAAAGAGGGGCTCCACTTTCCTTGGTTCTGCTTTTCCCTGTACAAAATGTTCGGGTGAAATCATCTGTGCTCATCACTGACTGCCCCAAGATTTTCCAAGAAAAAGTTTAAATGCGAGTCCAAAAAGTATATATTTAGACTCATACTGCACTCCAAAGCTTTATATGAAGTCAACAGATCTTTTACAACATCACAGTAGTTTTCTGATCTATGATTGCCCAAAAAAACTTTGTAAACTCTATTAAATGACAGCCATGCAGTTTTTTATCTTCATTTAGCTCTTCTTTAAACTTTTCATCTCGAAGCAGTTCCCTGATCTGTGATCCTACAAAAATACCATCCTTGGGTTTTCCATCACAGATTCTGGGAATATATTCTTCAAATATGTGAATCCATGGCCAGTTTTATTCATACCTTTGCTAAGTTCTTCATCACCCCAAGCTTAATGTGCAAAGAAGGCAGATAAATTTTCTCAGGATCAACAAGAGGAGGATTGACGACATCCTTCTTCCATGGAGTCGGTGATGTTTGTTTTGGCTACACTTTCTTCACATAATGATTTTTCTTGTCCCAGCTGTACCACCCACAAAGGAAACAACAGAACTTCATGTAACCAAGTAGCACTTTGAGTAAAAGTGCCATAACCTTTAAGTCACCACATACATTCCACTTATAGTCCTTATACTTAATTTTTTCCAAAAGAAGTTTCATGTTATCATATGATTCCTTCATGTTAGCTGCGTGAGCCAGAGGAAAGGAGGGGAACTTATTTCCGTTGTGGAGTAGAACTGCTTTCAAGCTTACTTTTGATGAGTCAAAAAACAAGCGCCACTCATCTGTGTTCCATTCATTGTCAAGTGCTTCCATAACATAACGAACATCAGTGCAAAACATCAAACCATCTTCAAGGGAGAAAAATTCTTTAAAGATGACATTGCGATCATGATAACAAACATTAGTTTCATTCTGGAGAAGATTCCAGCCCTTTAACCTAGAGTCCAAAACTTCGGCCAGCTTCTTAGACAAATTTTAATCATGGAAGAGATCATTAAGATCTTAACCCAGCAAACGTGGTTCACTAAATGAACACCATGCTCCAAATTTTGGATCCATACTATCCCCTACTTGGTCTACTTTCTCATCACCAGTCATCGTCACTCAGTGTCATGTTTCTTGGAGGCTCTGGCACAAGTAATTCCTGACTGTGAGGAACTGGCCTCATTGCAGAAGGTAAATTAGGACATTTAACAGTATGCTTGAATTTTGATGTTTTACCATTTATATTTGTCAAGCAGAAGTAGCAATCCAAAGCATGATCTTTGGGTTTCCCTTAAACCACAGGATTGGCAAAAGGCATATGGCATAAACCTTTTGCCCATGCTGTGAGAAGCCTGACACATGTGAAACAACAAATATGGAGGGCCCAACTTTAATACTGGTCACCCACTTTACAACCAAAGTAATGCTCAAAGCATTTTCTAATGAGGTGTGTGAAAGTATATTTTTGCGATATGAATGTAAATTCAGAGCAGATATAGCAGAAAGAATTCAGACTATTTACATTATTTCTCGGCATTGTAATGGTCAACAGAGTGGAAAACATATTGTTTACATGTCGAGTTCTAGCCTGCAACTGCCAAAGAACTGCTCCTCAGGAGTGGGCACTATTTTAATATCCCATTACTTCCAGTCATGTTTTTCCAAGCCCTTAGTGACTCATTTATCTCGGCTTGTGCTTTCAAAGAGAAGCCATTACACTTCACAAGCAATGAAAAAAGCTGTGTTTGTTAAACTTCTGTTTAAGATACTCTGTAGAGCACCGGTACATATATACCGTACATAATGGTATGCAAGCATGCTGGAACAAAAAATCTATGGTTGACAGAGAAAATCCGAAAACATATTTGGATTCAGGGTGCAAAAATACATAAGAAACATATTTTTTTCCAAGGGAAAATATCTTTGTTCACCAGTGTAATCACTCATCCCTCACCAATCACTTTCAGTTTTACCCACATCAATCTAGAATTTACTTCCTTACACTCTATCACAAACTCCTAAAACTCCTGCTTCAGCTAAAGCGCTACTTCTTCCTTAGCTCTTGTCCTCTCATTAACCCCTGACTTTACTCCTAAGAGGTTTCCAAACCATTCCTCCCCTTTACACTTCAGCTTCGTTTCGATCAGAGCCAGAACATCCAGGTTTCTTTCCTCAAACATACTACCTATCTTGCCTTTCTTCCTATCTTGGTTACATGCACACACATTCAAACACCCCAATCTCAGCCTTTGAGGATGATGAGCACTCCCTGCTTAACTTCTTCTTCTGATTCCTCTTTTAGAAATTGAAACATAAGAAAGGGGGGGTTTCAAGCCTCCTGCTCCCGTCCCCTTTAGTTGTCTTCTATGACAAGCTGGGAATACATGGGAAGTATTCTCTCTCCCCTATCCCATGTATATACAAGCAGTCATCGACTTACGACTGGGATCGGTTCCGACAGACCAGTTGTAAGTCAATCTGGTCGTACGTTGACCTATGTTATTATTACCTTAGGTATATTATACAGTTTAATGATATTATAATCATCTTTATGTTATATATTATGAAATTTTCTTTTCTCATTATTGTTATAACCATTGTATCACTAATGTCTTTGTAGTTATCTTTCAACACATTCCACAGTTTTGTTTATTATTATTTTAGTCAAGTTTCAATCATCTTATTGTTATCATGTTTGTCATGTTTAAGTCAAACAATATATAGGATAGTATAATTGGTTTAATATTTGCAAAACATACAAAAATACAAAATACAGGTGCAAAAAATAGCAAACATTTTAGTTGAAAAAAAAAAAAAAAAAAAAAAAAAAAAAAAAAAAAAAA
>JAYMFT010170374.1:0-12243 GCA_038088735.1 Panulirus argus | reverse complement strand
CAAACTTCTTTAAGTGACCCCAAAGTACTGTCATTTTCTCAAGTAACCTTGATAAGTAATCCTTCCAAGTGCTCAGCTTGAGTAGTTTCTCTCATGTACTCTAATTGAGTCGTCCTAAGTCATATTCTTAAGAAGTTACCCAAAGGATTCCACTTTAACTTTCCCAAGGTGTGTACTTGAGTAGTTTTCACAATGCTCTGCCCCACATTCACTTTGACTGAGCCAGTCTGAAGTAATCTGATTAGTTAAATCCCTAGCCACTTTTCGTAGACAAAGCTCGCAAGAGCTTTGCTTGAGAAACTTTCTCAAGTATTCCACTTAAGCAGCTTTCCAAGTATTTCCTCCTTAACAATCCTCTAAGGTACTGTTCTAGATTAACTCTCTCAATTCTTCTTCAGTAACTTTCAGAAGTTCTCTGCATAACCAGCTCTTCCAAGTCTCTATTAACAAAATTCATTAGGACTGTAACCAAGTTACTCTCTCAAATACTCTGTGTTAGTAACTCTCTTTTAGTAACATCGCTTTCCAAAGTACTCCAGGATAGTGTGTCAATGTGACAGCAGGAGATATGAAACCTCATCACAGCCTTGTCATTTGCCAAAATTTGTCATCTGAATGTCAAGCCTCCGACCTGAGGGTAATTTCCAGGAGAGTCAAGGCTGATGGAATTTGTTTCATGCACATTAATAGAAAAGATAAAGTTCCGAAGCCATGGTATGGTTTTACATCAACAAAACTTCAAAGGAGAATCTAGTAATTAGATTAATATTTCATAATGCTATGGGAGCATTGTGTTCACCTGCAGGAAACGTTTTCACCTTTCTCACCTTACACAAAATGGGTCCTTAGGTCCGTCTATCAAAGTCCCTGAGCAAACTTTTTCCATTTCGCACGGTCGCTATACATTTTTCAAACACCAAAATCTATCCCTGGTCATCCAGGGAAGACTTCTAGATCACCAGATAAATCCTAAGACGAAAAGTATTATCAAGGCAACCCCAGGGATATATAGGTTTTGGTCCCAGGATGACGTTGTCAGGGATACGAGCGCAGGCAAGCAGCCAGCTGATCTCGTTCTGAGCGCCCAGTGTGCCTGGTAATCTCACGTGTACTCTCATGTTATTGCTTCCAAGCGAGAATTCTGGCTTTTTCCTTCTTAGAAAGGAAATCACCAGGCGCATTGAAGCAGAGATAGCTGAGAGAAGCAAGAAAAGAACATAATTCTTTAAAATTTAGCCTGAGGCACACTGAGGAGGGTTGCTGGTTCTCACATCGTTAGAAACATATGGTCTCAGTGACCAGATGTACGATGGTTTCACCCTGAGAGCGTCATATGCTTGTATCCGCAATAAACCTTACCCTTGTATCGCTTTGAAAATATGGGTGTGTGAGTGTGTGTGTGTGTGTGTGTGTGTGTGGTGGTGGGGGGGGGGGCGCGTCATGGTCTCTTGTGGACTCTGTATACGACCATACCACCGACGCGTATTTTTCTCTTCATCTACTACGACTAATATTACAATAAATCTTTCCCTAATAACGCTGTTTCGTTTCGTCTCTTTTTGTTACCACTGTCATTAGTCTCAGTACTCTAACTTCTGCTGTTGATATAGCATTCTTATTTTTCTTCCCACAGTATAAATTTTGAGCTAAGTGCTAAATGTGCTAGTGTGTGATTCACCCCATATATTACGAAGGAATTCAAGGAATACAAAGGAATTAAAATAGTAACAGGCCATTTGGCTCTTTGCGGGCTGTTTGTGATAGCAGAAGATATCATAAACTCGTACACTAGTGTTGCTAAAGTTAGTATTCAGATTACTCAAAGAGGATAATCTGCAAAATATCAATGTTACTAAGGAGGGGCAAATAATGTAAGTCGTGGACTTGAAGCGATTTATCTATCAAGTTTATTCTTGAATGTATCTATCTATAGTACTGCTTTCAACCACTCTAATCGGCAAATCGTTCCATATGTTCACAATCCTGTTGCAGAAAAAGTACTTAGCCTTTTTCGAGGTAAAATGTTTGCCTCAGAGTTTGAATCTAGTACTACGGGTGAAATAAAATGAATCAAGTCTTAAGTAACTAGATAGAACAGGACTATCAAAGCCTTTGATTATTTTGAATACTTGTATCAGATTAACTTTTAAACTTCTTTTCTAAGCTGAATATATTCAAGTCGTTTAGTTTCCTTTCGCAGGATTTTTCCTCATCCCGGGAACCATCTTGGTAGCTCGACGCTGCACGCTCACCATTCTGTCCATGTCTTTTTAAGGTACGGTGACCAAAGCTGAATATAATACTCAAGATTGGAACAAACCAATGAATTGTTAAGAGTAAGAGTGATTTCCCTGGACTTAATTCAAAAGCCTTCCCTATGAATCCAAGAATCTTGTTTGCCTTTTTCACAGCTTCTGTGCACTGCTCACTTGGTTTTAGGCCACCAGAGATTATTACCACCAAGTCTTTCTTCAGATACCTGTCGCACTTCAACAGAATTCATACTGTAGCTTGCCTTTTCATTTTGTTACCGACATATAAAACTTTACACTGATCGATACCAAAATTCAAGTGCCACCAATGAACCCAGTCCATCATTTTGTGTGTGTCACTTTGAAGCTGTGTTGATTTATTTCCCGGCTTTGTCTCATCTGCGAACTTTGATATCTTGCTATGCAGCCCATTATCAATATCAAAAGTTAATATATGAACAAGAGAACAGGTTCCAAGACTGATCCTTGTCGCACTCTACTTGTTACATCTAACCATTCTGAGGCGTGAATATCAATCAAAATTCTTTGTTCGCGGCCAGACAAGCAATTTCCTATCTACCTAAGAACAACACCATCAACGCCAAATGGCTTAATTTTCGCTAGCAGCCTTTTATGCAGAACCTTATTGAAAATCTAGATAGATGACATCAACTGCTTTACTTTCGTCATATATGTTGATTATTTCATAAAAGAAATCAATCAGATTTGTTATGTCAGACATGATCGATTTCGCCGAAAACCTTGCTGAGAATCGTTTATAAGCGTTGGTTCTCTAAATTGTTTACAACTTTGTCTTTAGATTTGGTTTCCATAGGTTTTGCAGCCACAGAGATTAAACTATTTGGACTATAATTTACGAGCAGTGACTTATTAATTCTATTAACTATCGGTGTTACACTGGCAAATTTCCAATTATCTGTAACTCTTCCCGTAGCAAGTGATTTACAGAAAAGGGCAGTCAAAGGCTTAACTGCGTCATTTTTCGCCTCTCTTGTTGTCCTTGGATTAAGATTATCAGGGCCTGCTGTTCTATTTATCTTCCTTCCGTTCATTCCTGATTGTACGTATAACTTCAGCTTTTATGTTAATTTGTTGGAGAACTTTCCACTCTCTTATCAGTGAAACTGGAATCGGGACATGGGTTATGTCTTCGATCGCAAATATAGATGCGAAGATGTCATTCTTTAAGATCTTTGCCACGGGCTCGTTGTCTTGAACAAAGTCACCGTTTTCCGTAATTGATGGACCAATTGACTGTAATGAGGCTCTTGCTTCCAACATTACTGCAAAACTCCCTAGGGTTGTTTTGCTACTTTCATCAATATATGCTTCATGCTGACGTTTACTTTGCCGTATAATTCTCTTACTTTCTTTTCGCAAATTTACAAACCTCTCTTAGTTATTGGTCTCTTCGAATCTCTTATGAGCTGCTTAATTACACAACAGGAACTTTTTTTATTCCACCGTTCCACAACCTTGGTTTTGATTTAGAAACAGACTACCTACTACGCATTGGCACGTATGTTTCCTTTACTGCTTTAAAGGCTTTACTGAAGCTTTTCCAAGCCAAGTTTATGTCATTTTTTAATGACCAGGTCATCCCAGGTTTGCCTGTCAAGAGCAATGCGAAGATCTTAAAATGTTGACCAACATTACCTGAGGCGTTGAAAGCGACCTAAAAAGTCATTTGTCTGTGATCACCAGCACCAAACTTTTCTCCACTTGAACATTATTTCTACATGCAGTATGATGTTTATTATGGACGGACTACACCTGTATGAAGTAGGAGCTGTGCGTTTTGGTACTCATTAATAAGTCTACGCCATAGCTCTGACTGGTATGCAAATAAAATTCACTCACCTAAGGATAAATTGTAAGAGTTTCATTTTCTTTGTCAAACTTTTGTAGTTTCTATTAAAGAAGATAATGGAAAAAATATTTCATTTGCGAGGATTAATCAGCCAAACGGATTCAGTTGCCTCCGCTGGTGTAGACAAGAGCAATGTTATACAAGTCACAACTTGAGTAATGGGAGATTGACCGAATATTTTTCATCTTAGAAAATTCATTTGCATTTGGGGTGCAATTGTGTACCTTATTCAATTGTGGAGTGGGAGAAAGCATGGTGGAAAGGGTTATGTGGAGTAAGTGGACGCTTGGAGGAGAGAACTGTGTGGAGTAGGTGGAGGCTTGGTGGAAAAGGTTGTATGGAGTAGGTGGAGCCCTGGCGGAGTGCTGTGTGGAGTAGGAGGAGGTCTGGTGAAATTGGTTGTATGGAGTGGGTGGAAGTGTGGTGGAGAGGGCAGTGTGGAGTGGGTGGAGACCTGGTGGAGATGGCTGTGTGGAGTGGGTGGAAACCTGGTGGAAAGAGATGTGTAGAGTTGGCGGAGACTTGGTCGTGAAGGATGTGTGGAGTGGGTGGAGGCATAGTGGAAAGAGCCCCTTAGAGTAGATGGAGGTCTGGTGAAGAGGTATATGTGGAGTGGGTGTAAGTCTGGCAGAGAGAGCTGTGTGGAGTGAGTGCAGGCTTGGTGGAGAGGGCTGTGTATAGTGGGTAGAAGCCTGGTGGAGAGGATACGAATAATGCAGTTTTTCACTTGAATCTGTCACCATCGCCTCGTCTTCAGTAAGCAACAACTGACACACCCTCCAGGCTCTCCCTCGCCTCCTAAAGTCTGCGCACCTGCTCCTCCATCCAAGACGCTTGTATTAATCCCCTAACCATCCAATCCATAAACAAATTGAACAGCCATGGTCACATCAACACACCCATGTCGCAGATCCACTTTTGCTTGGAACCATTCACCCTCCTCTCTATCTTGTCGCACTCATGCCTTACTTCCTTGTTAAAGTCTCATTACTTCTAATATTCCCCTCCCCCCCTTCCCCACGAACACACACTCAAACATACATACACACACACTACATATTCCTAACAACTTCCTCAAAGCATCTATATCAACCTTATAATATGCTTTCTCCGAATACATAAATGCCACTTAAAAATCCTTCTGTAGAGACTTTTGTGTGGGTGAGGCGTAAAGAAAAGAGCCACCGGGGGCCAAAGGAGTGAAAGTTGACAGCCACAAGAGAGAGAGAGAGAGAGAGAGAGAGAGAGAGAGAGAGAGAGAGAGAGAGAGAGCAAGTAATCATACTTCGGCCCTAATTCTCGTGCACTTTAACCAGTACGTAAATTCCTCACATACATTACATTTTCACCGTCAATTCCAGGTGTAGTTTTGTTATTACGAAAAGAGTATTTCTTACATCCTTTCTCGTTGTTTCCATTGAAAGTCTCAGACATAAAAACTTTACGCTAAAGTATATGAACCATGATAATTTGTAAACACACCAACACTAAAAACCGGTAGTTTTACAGGTACAAAAAGTTATCTCTACAAAAGTATTGTCATATTTCAAAACATACAGCATCCTTAGTACATACGTACTTGTAACAGTGTTGCCACATCAGCCAGACATTCTCCCCCTCACAGCATTCACTGAGTGCAGCAGCGTTGCCTCCTTCTTTATATATTCTCCATCCTCTCAGTACTGACTACATTTTCGAAGACAAACGGTTTTCCCATAACACTAACGTTCAGCGCCTCCACATCACCTATGCTGAAGTTACAGAGAATACAAAATAAGGCTCTTCGCTGCGTCAGTGTGAAATACCCCTATACTGAAATCATTGTAAACCTAGTCGTTTCATACCTAAGAGAAGCAACACAGAAATTATGTCTGAGACTGGAGGACAGCTATAATACACACTACAGACAAACCCTGGAAGCCTCAAAGCACATAGCGAGGCTCCAGTACACAATAATCGATGTTAAGCTTAGCATAGCGAATTCCCTTTCACAAACCAAAATATGCAACACAAATACATTCACATCCCCAGTCTTTCTGGGGATATAAGAATATGGCACCAACAACACGATTCCAGAAAATCACCTACATGCGCCGGCAAACCTACAAGGAGCACTTGAACACACTTCACCATTCTCTTTCATTTCAATTTCTATTTTCCCCTGATCCACCACTTCTTCCTCTCCTCTAACCACTCTATAAAAAAAAAAAAAGGTGTCTGGCAAAGAGAGAGGGTGGGAGGGTTGCAAGCAGGGAGTGAGGAGGGAGGGGTGGTTGGGGGGAGGGAGAGGGAGGCTGTCGACAAGGACAAGAAGATAAAATCAGATTTTATCTTACGAGGTCCCGTGGTGTGATGGTTAGCACTCTGGACTCTGGATCCAGATATCCGAGTTCGAATCTCAGTGGGACCTCAACATGTCAATTCTGTGAAAATGGTACATAGCTGAAGGTCACTGATGTGAAGTTGTAGTGAAACTGATGGTGTTGTGCTGAGGAGGATCTAACAGATACGCGTGCAAAAGATAGACTCGGGTGTGAATGTGGTGACAGGGGTACTTGGCGGAATGTGTGATCATTACTTTTTATGAGCTTTAGGAAAAGAGGTAATGATATGAGTGGGAAGAGGGTGATTAAAGTGAGTGAGAGTAAATGAAACTAAGGGAGTAGGAGGAAGTGTTTACATGTGCGAGAGAAGTGTTTGGCATGCAGAAAGTGGGAGGTGGACAGGTGAGTAAAGATACTGTATGGTGGGATGAGGAATTTAAGTTGCTGGGGAGTACAAGTGACTGGGGAAATGTACAAAAGAAAGCTGCAGAATCTGAAGAGGAAGGTGCAGGAACTGGAAAAGAGAGCAAATGAGAGATGAGATGAGTGATATCAGCAAACCTCTGGGTGAATAAAAAAATGTTTTTATTGGAGGTTAGTAGTGTGAGAAAAATGATAGAACAAATGGGAACATCGGTGAAGAAGGCAATGGGGAAGTGGTAACAGACGCAATTGAGAAGAGGAAATGGATTGGGTATTTAGAAGGACTGTTGAACATGTTCGATAATTGGCTGGCTGAAATGGATTGCTTTGAGCGCGGACGTATAAGAAGTTAAAGCGTCATGGCAAGTGCTTTGTTAAAAAGTGTAGAGGTGGTGAAAAACAGCAAAGCGGCTGAAGTGAATGGGATTGCCGATAAAGTTCTTCAGGGAGGTGGGTGACTGTTCAATTGATTGGTCATTTAGGGTGCTCAGCATAGATATGGCTCGTGATAAAGTGTTTTAGGATTGTATTAATGCCTGTATAGTGCCACTGCATAAAGACAGTGGTAACAAAAGTGAATGTTTAGAATACAGAGATTTAACTTTGTTGAATGTACCTAGTACGTTGTATGGGATAGTGATGATGAGAGGGTGGTGGCGTGTACAGAGCTTTAGACAGAAGAGAAATAATGTAGCAGTTGGAGTGGGAGAAGATGTATGCATTAAATATTTTCTTTGAAGTATGTGTGCGAGAAATACCTGCTTGAAGAAACGGAAGGACTTGCTTATGGTGTTTATGGATGTGAAGAAAGCATATGATAGGACGGACAGAGGTGATCTGTGGAAGCTATTTCGAATATATGATGTGGAAGGAACACTGCTTGAAACGCTGAAGAGTTTTTATCAAGAGAGGAAGGCGTTCAAGTTTTAAAGCTGATACACCTTCATGGCATTTACTCAGCTCAGAAGTGACCACATATTTCAACAGTCAGTCTTGAAAGCCAAAAATGGTCATTTTAATATAAAACTTTTTTAATTAAAAGTATTTTCTTCCTTGCCTGGTAATCCTGGAAGTGTATGCATAAGGAGTCACCAGTCATCATATTAGATAATATAGATACATCATACAGCGGGTGCTTTAGGTACAATAAAAAAGAGTGCAGACTTTGGACATTAGAAGATTGTAGGTTCCACTCATCACACCAAATACTGGTGCCTGCAGTCAGTACAAGTGTAGCTATCTGTCATTACATGAAGCAGAGGAGCTACTTGAGATAAGCTCCAGCCACTGCACCAACCAGGGGAAGCTCCGGATATTGCAACAACCAAGAGAGGCTCCGGCCACTGCACCAACTTGGGGAAGCTCTAGTACACTAAGCTGTGGAACCTAAGATACCGCGCCAACTACGAGAGCTTGTAGCTACTGCACCGACCAGGGAAGACTTGAAAACTCTAAACAGCGGAGCCTATGATACAGCGCCAGCTAGGAGAGACTCCAGACAACGCACCAACCAGAGAAGGTTCCATCCACTGAGTCTACCAGGGGAGGCTCTAGCCGCTGCGCCAACCAGGAGAAGCTCCAACCACTGCACCAAATAGGGAGGAATCCAGCCGCTACACCAGCCAGGGAAAATCCCAACCACTTCATCAAACAGGGGAGGCTTCAGCCAATGCACCAGCCAGGGAAGGCTCAAGCCACTGCACCTAGGAGGGGAGGCTCCAGCCAATACACTAAGTGGTCTAGTTCCCAAGAAACCATTGTAACAAATCATGAAAGTTATGGCTGGCAATGACAAGAGAAAACAAAGGAGACTCTAATGAGCCACAACAAAGAAGCCCCCATAATGTAATTATGAATCCAAGAGGACCCAAGTTCGAGTCCTAGACCGGATACCCGTCTCATATGTGTACTAGCCAGCAGTTCATGTCCTCTGGGGACACAGGTACTGCCAGATCCATCCTTTTCTATGTGATGGAAATACAAGTGATACTAAAGATTGGATCTATATCGTCGTCTATTGGAGCTGTGGTCTCCTCTTTCTTGCCGCTCCCAGCAGCAGTCGTAGGTAGTACAGAATAGAGATGTATCGGATGTCTGAATTCAGAGATCCGCGGATGCGGATGTAAATACGGATATCATACGTATTGTGCGGATGCGGATGCGAATGTCAGACTATGACATCCTCGCGGTTGCGGATGCGGATGTTTTCAGGATATTATGTTACATATTCTAATAGATTAAGAATTATTGATTCGTTATAGAATATCAATAATTTCCAAATGGCAGCTACTTTCGTTACAATATACTATGTGATTGCAGATTCTTATTGCTGTGACGAGTTTCAGCCACACAAGTTGTGTGTTACCAGGATGCGGGACGGGGACCCAACTCGTCGTGCATCCCACCAACTACTTTCCCCAACCTCCACCCTTTTGAGAGTGGTTAACTTAACTCCTAATCTAACAACAGCTGTTCTTTCATAGCTTCGTCATTCAGTTTTTAAAGTTCAAGATAGACAATTTTTTTTTTTTCAAAAACTAAAGTTTCTCTGCCTTTCCTGCTAAAAGTCGCTAACGTTTTGCATCATAGATCAAGCCAGCACCAAGGAATAGCTGCTCACTAGGGACGCAAAGATATTGACCAGCGACCTTCGCCAAATCAAGGTAGATTCTCCTCTTTTCTTTCCATCATCGGAAACTGTCTTCACTTGTTCCATTGACTCTTTTGTCCTTGTGATACCTCTCAGTATCTTCTGTTGCACTCTTCTTAGCTGCATGTGTCTCTTCCGCTTCATCATCACTACTGGAAGCAAGAATAGAGGTCATTGCTTCATCTAATGTTTCATAGGTGTTGGTTGTGTTAATTGTTTGTGATTTCTCGTTTCTTCTTCGTTTTCTGGTTAGTTCGTCGTCTTCATTTGCCTTTGTGCTCAGCAGAGTCATCTCTTCACATAGTCTGGCAACTGATGATTTCACTTGACCTGTGATGTGAGAAAAGGAAAAAGAAAACATTTCTATATCCTGGATTAAGATATGCTGTAACTCAGTCCAAAACTTCACTTTTAAGCCAGGAAAATCTTTTTTTCAACATCAGCTCGCATTGTTTGTTTTGTGATGTTTACTGCCTATGTTGCTTTTTCATCTTCGGGTGACTCAATCAATGATTCGATATCTGGTTCAGAGCCTGAAACTAAGGTATCAACTACTTCAGAAACTTCTGATGTGCTTGGCTGAAGAGTGGTTTTCAAGGAAACTACAAAAGGTATCACATCACCTACTCTAGATGTTGAGTCACTTAATCTTTTTGTGATATCTTCAAAAGGTTCTAGAGCTTTTGCATATTTGGACTTTATTAATCATTCAGTGGTGCTGAGTTGCTATATTTTGGAGTTGGTAGCAGCATACAAATATAGTGACTCCCTTATTTCCAGTGTTTTTTTCAGCATGTGCAAGGTGCTGTTCCACCTTGTGGGTGTATCATGGACAACATATAGCTTAGGTTCTTGAAGCCTGTCCTAAATCTTTTTTTTAGTTCATATTGTGCCATCGTTGAGTGATGAAAATGAATAGCAATGCTGCGACATTTCTGAATTATCTTGTCTATATCATCCTGTGATGATATTCCAGTTTTAACAACTTATTATATTTTATGCACAGCACAGTCCTCCAGGTTATTCACACCTGACGGAAATAGAGCTATTTTCATATTTGCTCCAGCATCACGCAAAACACAGTGCACATTTTTACTAGAAATGTCCCACTTCATCAACAAATCATCAGACTTTCTACAGATATACTCTCCTGTGAGCTATTCTTGTGGTGATGCACAAAGGCATTCTTTCAAAGCCCTTATTGATAGCATGTGCTGTTAGATTCAGTAATGAAACACCTGTTGAGGTATATGACCAAACATCACTTGTGAAGGGAATCTTGCTATCCTGCTTAATTACTTCAATCAATCTTTTTATTTCACTGAAAACAGACTCATACATGTCACTGCATATCAATGAGGAAAAAAGTTTCTCTTCTTCAGCCTGTATTGTGGAGCAAATTCAGCCATCAGTCTCATGAATCCTATGTCCTCAACATGAGTGAATAGTAAATCATCAGTTACTAACATTTCTGATGCACACTTTTCCAGTTTCTTTAATTCAAAGTTAGAAGCATCCCACAGTTTTTCCCTCTCTGAAAATATTTTTTAACATTTCTTTGCTTAATGTCTGACTTCACTTTTTGCAAAGGAGTTTTTCTGTTTAGTTTCTCCGTAAACTTGTTTCTTTCCTCTGCTTCTAACTCTTCAAACTGTTCTTTATGCATTGATTTCAAATGATCTTTCAAAGATGTAGTTCCACGTCCTTTTCGTGACTAATCTTTTTTTGCACACAAGACTGCGCGAAGTTATTTGCTTGTTCCACGAAGTACTTCCACACTTGACTGTTTCTTGAAGCCATTGTACATAAAAAGGAGAGTCAGTAAGGCTTGATAAACTTGATTATTTCACTTCAAACAGTGTGATTGACTGACATACTGCCTACCCCAGAGGCAAGTTCCTCTACACTGAGACCAGTGCGTGGTGACTCACATGACTCACGCCATCTCCCCTACAACACTTTATCATGGAATGGTAAGAAGCGCTTAGCGCTGCCATGTCTTCTTTTTCAGTCTTCTTTTGTATATCCACCACATCCTCTTCGTGTGTGGTAAGGATGCGGATGCGGATGTTTGTTAAATCGCAAATGCGAATGCGGATGTTTATTTTATCACAAACGCTGATGCGGATGCGGATTGAAAAAAGAATGATATGGATGTTCCGCATTTGCGGATGCGGATGCGGATATCCGACACATCTCTAGTATAGAACTGATAATAATCCTGCAAAGGCTGACACATGTGTGGGAACAGCGGACGTGTCTGTGCTGTAGTAAAGGTCAGCTGCAGAGGATTCAGTGAGGAGAAAAACAAAAGCAGTCAGTCAGCTGACGGTGTCAGTGATTGCCACTCTGGCTGGGGGCTACAAGGCTTAACCTGGTTTGACCTCGGGATCCGAGTGACGACAGGCCTCTGGCCACGGAAAGTCTTTAGTGCAGTTTCTTCTCTACATTCTGCTCGCATAAAGGCGCATACCATAAGCTTTCATTCTGTTGATTAAGCTGATGTTTTATTGTCTCGTGAGTAACGGTTTTTCAGCTATTAAAGCTGCAACAGACATTGCTGGTGTGTATTTACTGGCTATCACTTCAGAAAGGTTATATTGCGTTCGAGCGACACTGCATAAAGTTATGGTGTGTGGCTATCTTTTCTGCCTGGTCAACCATAGTGTGACTACCATGGATGGACACGTATGTGTATATATA
>JAYMFT010170363.1:0-12244 GCA_038088735.1 Panulirus argus | reverse complement strand
TATATATATATATGCAAGTAAAACCACAAGGAAACGTAAATTACGAAGTGTCGAGAGTTTCCACATTATTACATCGTTAGGACTGAGTACAGATAGAGAGAAACAGAATACATTATAGCAGCCGCCGGGGCCGGTGAATGAATTAAGAAACAGGTGAAGCGATTAAGTCACAGGTCACCCTCGACGACCTCACCTCTCTCAAGTTACAAACTCAGGTTAACCTATGTTCTGGGAAACATATTTGCAATCTTTTAACATATAAAGTTTTCCAATTTACATTATCAACCATATCTCTATGGTTGATAATGGAAGATTTAATAATATTTCTCTCCATCACAGAGTTATCGTATGTGATAACCCAAACAATGCAACGGTCAGTTTGATGACCAAAATTTCTTAGATGAATGATATTGCGTTAGAGTCTTGACCATACCTAATACAAGTTGTGTGTTCTTAACTCTAAGAACCCTCTCTGTTTGATGCAATTAGTTCTATCCACTGTACGCCTCTCACCCTCCTCAGTGTTCGGGCCCCGATACCCCTAAGCCTCCTTCGTTCCATCCTCCCAACTTCTTCTCAGTCTCCCCCTCCTCCTTACTTCCTCTTCCTTTGACATATATATGTTGTCAGTCTTTCTTCACTCATCCTCTCCATATAAACGAACCGTTTTAGCACACCCTGGTCGGCCCTTTCAGTCAAACTGCACCTACTATCACACCTCTCTCTGATAGAGTCATTTCTTACTCAATCATCAATCCTTCTCATTCCACATTCCTTCTTCAGGCATCTCATTACAACACTTCTTCCTTTCTTTTGCATTTCAGCCGTAAGATTCACATCCATGCAAGACTGTCAGGTTTAGTATTCCAACAAATACACCAATTTTTACCCTTGCAGGCAATGATCTCTCCTTGCACACGCTTCTTAGTGCACCGACTGCCTCACGTCAATCTCCATGGTTCCGTCCACAGCCACGGCTCCTCCCAGGTATATACAACGCTCCAGCTCCACCCCTATTGGAACTGACACCATCTCGTCTCGCCGATTGTATCCTTGTTACCTTAGTATTGTTCATGTTAAATCTCAACCTCTTCCTTTCATACCTTCTCTCAAACTCTGTTGCTAGTTTCTGGATTTTCTCTCAGGAGTCTCCCATCAGACTTGCGTTATCTCTTAACAGCAACGGACTTATCTCAAAGCCCCATTCCTTACTCCCTGACATACAATAGACCCATCCCCGCTTCAAGATCCGGCCATTCATGTCTTTCACTACTACTTTCATGACTAGATCAGATAGTTGTGATAACATTACACACCCTTGATTCACTCCCACATTTACCGGGAAACACTCACCCTGATCCCTTCCTACATGCATGCTCGCCTTACTCAACGGGTATAAACATTACACTGTCTTATCAGTTTTCCTTTCATAATGTATATATTCGTAGATCCCTCCAAAAAGCACTTCTGTCAACCGTATCATACTCTTTCTCGAGATCAATAAATATCACACATAGATCCCTCTCTTTCTCCAAGTATTTCTCACACAAATTCTTCAAAGCAAGCAACAGGTCCACACATCCTCCACCACCCGCAAAACCACTTTGCTCCTGCCCAGTCAGACGTTCTGAACATGTCATCACCCTCCTAATCACCAGTCCCCCATTGGGGTAAGCGCTGTCCGTGTCACTGTGGCAAAATCTAATTGTAGTTACACCTTAACAGGTATACTCAACAGACCTGTGTAGCGTGAACATTCATTTATCCTCCTTACCCTTATACAAGAGAACTGCGCCAGAATTTTGTCATTCCTTTGCACTCACCCTGTGCCATACAGACATCTAACAGCCTGACTTACCAGTTAGAACACTGTCACCCTCTCCATCGAGAAACAACTGCAGTCCCAGCCAGTCCTGCCGCTTTCACACTCCATCTTATGCAAGGCTTTCACAACTTTCTCTCATCTTGCCATAACATTCGCCATGACTCTCTCCCTCCTCACGCCACCTAGTCCCAAAGACACAACCTCTGCCTCCTGTCATCCAGCACATTCAGCAACCCTTGAAACTACTCACTCCATCTTTTCCTCATATCTTTACCTGTTACCTCTTTACCATCCGCTCTCCCGACTGGAAGGCCAGTGTCTGTCAAGACAAAGAGGAGTATGTATGAAGGTACAGCAGTCCTCCTGACAACGTTGCACAGATATGAGTCGCGGGTTCTGAATGCACAAGAAGAGAGGAGGATGGACAACATATGATGTGAGGTGAGTTTGTTGTGCAAGGAATGATCAAGGTAAGAGTTGGGTTAAGCGTAGCCTGGCTGAGATAGATGACGAGGATGTGTTGAAATGGTTCGGGCAAATGAAGAAATACGAAGACCGACCGAATAAAAGGATATACGTATCATAAGTGTGAGGGAGGAATGGAGGGGGGGAAACCGAGAAGATGGAAGGATAGAGTGAAGGAAGCTAAGTGGCACAGGGGCCTGAACTTTCAGGATTGTAGGAGATGCGCGTGGGACAGAATTATTTAAATCGCTGAGGTATATGGGGGCGACGAGCTATCACATGAGAAGAATCAATGCTCGTGAAATGGTCCAGATAAATCATAATGATATCTGAGGCTTGACTGTGGATGGTAGACGCTGGTTTCAGTGCATTATACATGACAGTTAGAGAGAGCGAGTGTGTGGGAATGAAGCTTGTTGTTCGTTTGTTCCTAACCCTACGTTGCTAAGGCGGGAGAAGCTACTAAATGATGATGATTATCAATCATAATAATAATAATAATGATGATAATAACATTAATGATAATAACAATACTAATAGTAACAGTGATATATTAGTTATGATAATAATAAAAATAATGATGATTTATTAGCCATCAAGACAACATAAACAAGACATCTGTCTGGATACAAACACAGAACACGTGCACTGGACAATCTCTGAGACGGTGACATGTCTTTGTTTACAGGAAACTACTTCAGCGCATAGTTCAGAACTCAGTGTATAGTTTGAAAACAAGATTCACAGTACCAATATCACAGTTTTATGATCTGACCATCTTTAAGGACATCCTTTAAAGCTAGGTTAACCACAGTAGGCTGATGTTCTTCTAGCGTTTAAAAGGCTTTATGCCTGATCATTTCTGACAATTTTTCGTAGTTGATTGCCGTTCCTCGCAATAGCGGGGTAGCGACAGGAACGAAGGAAGGAAGGCCACGTTCGCTCACACTCAGTCTCTAGCTGTCATGTGTAATGCACCGATACCACAGCTCCCTATCCACGTTCAGGCCCCACAGACCTTTCCATGGTTTACCCCGAATGCTTCACATGCCCTGGTTCAGTCTATTGACAGCACGTCGACCCCTGTGTCATTATTATCATTATTTCATTAACATAAAACACCAAGACCCCTTCTCCAGGGGTTTTTGATCCTTCAAGGATACGCTGCAGTCAGTAGCATAGAATGGATGGACTATTTTGGAATGGAAAGTTCTTGGATGAGATCTTATTCCGATGCTGCAGCCTCATCGAAGGTAAGTTTTCACTTACAGTGTAACCAACCACAAGCAGTATTGTACCTTCTTGCCCAAGAGGTTAATCAAACATCTGGAAATATGCGAATCTAATGGCAAACGTTGTGGGGATGGCACTCCTGCAACGTTAAGTTTCATCCTGGACTTTGTTGTATGTCCTGAGCGGATTGGTTTCACAGATTTGGTTCTGACAAGAGACTCTGGACTATACAGATGCGTCACCAGTCGAACCACAAGACTTTCTTTAAAAAAAAAAAAATTCATATGTTTCTGAATGAAAAGTTGTAAGAATTATTCATCATTAACCATATATGATAACGATAATAACCATCATTCGTTGGTGAAGATGGTTGCAGACCCATCGTGGCACTTCTATTTGTTAATTTACAGGCAGTTCCACAACGGTATGAACATATCTAATCTCTTATAGAATGAGAACAGTAAGACACACAACCAACCACTTTCCTTTAAGCAATAAACCAACTCAAAGAGTTTTATTGAACTTTGTTTTTCATTTGTTCCCAGTTGTACTGTCTACGCGGTCGTGATGCCAACAGACTCATGACATCTTCACAAGACAAGGTGCAGTGTGTAGTGTGCTTCACAGACACCAAATCCCACAACCAGAACCAACGTGACTGCCGCACTACGTATCAAAACCCCCACATCTCTCATCAGTATTCGTGTTTGCCGTATCAAGTTTTTGGAAACAGGAAGTGCAATTCACTAGACTGGCTATGAGGACGTGAGACGAGGTAGGGAGGCTTTCCGTCGGAGCCCAAGGAAATGAATCGAGATCGCCTCTGGGGAGCTTCATTTACCCACCACAACAAACATAGAGGATTCTATATAAACATTTGTTTACGTACACATACACAGGGCAGGTCGTGCAGGTACCGAAACCTGGAAAGAGGTCAAAAACGCAAAACGTTTGCCTTAGACATTCTTGATCTCTTGCAAGATGATGAAGTCTTTCTCCCGTGTATTGTATTCTCGGACGAGGTCATTTTCCATGTTTCCGGGATGATGAACCGACACAATGTTCGAATCTGGAGCTCTGAAAACCCTCATAAAGTCGGCACAATGGAGACCAGCAGTGAAAAGGTTAATCTGTGGTGTGGACTTTTGTATGACCCAGCAACTGGCCCTGACTTTTTTTCTGCAAAGAGAGAAAGAGAAAGAGAAATAAGCTCAAATAGTTTCCTGGCCTTTTAGGTGGTTTATCTTACCACAGCTACAAGGCCTTCAGCCAGACATACCAACCCAATAGTATGGAGTAGCTCTTCCACACTGGGCGTCCATAACATGAGGTTCCCTAGATATACACGTTCTTTAGACTTTGGAGAAGGAAGGATAGCCCGATACTGCGGCCACAGGATGCACAAGACATTACTCCCCTTGAGCTTCCTTATGGGATTTGTGAAGGCTGTGGTGCACGAAACCGAGATCAGCAACATTGCAGACCTGAGGTCCAAGATGACAGTCACAATGGCAATGGTTCATCTTGAATGGTGGGAGACGTGGGTAGGACCTGAGTAGCGCCTTTATGTTGTACGCCATAAACGTAGCACCCATGAAGGATATTGAAGTTGTCCATAAAAACTTGATGCCTTTATCTTAATCACATCTAATATGTTTCGTTTTATGTCTTAGTGTTCAAATATTACTAAAGTTCACAATTGTTCAGACATTTCTGGAACGCTCTGTAAAGTTCTGCTCGCGTAATTATAGAAAAGAGAAAAAACAATCTTCAAAATTATAGTTATGTTTTTTCTTCTCTCTCTTTATGACTCATTTTTCTGCTGCAGTTCCATGGTGTCTTTTGTGGTATCATTTCTCATAATCTTCACGTAACGTTCCTGTACTGCGGGCTGGTAGTGGTCGGCTGTACTTAGTTCTGGATTTCTGCTTCATTAACGAGAGTTTTTCGTCTTGTAAACCCCCGAGCAAATTTCTACTTTCCTATGTGTGCGTAAAATCATATTTACCAGCCTCTGACCTGACTACAGTGGGAGTCGTATCGTGGAAAATAATGTGTGGGACACAATGGCCGCAGCCCGGGCCGCAGCCGCTGGGAATACCCTGTGAAAACACAGGCAGCAGCCAGCCAGCTTTGCCCGCCCGAGAGCAAAGCGGACAGGCGGTATCTCTCTGATTTATTAACGAGACTAAAGGGGACGCAGCAACCCAAGAAATTTCAGCTTAATTATGGGATCAGTCGAGAACCCAGGCTTCAGCGGCTCCTTCCCCGCGCCCCTCGGCTACGACACAGCTCCCCCTGCCTGGCCGACCAGACTACCACACGCGTCTTGAGGGAGGTTTTCGAAGATGAAGTACTCCTCCAGGGCACTTGCGACGACGTCAGAGGTACTGCCACTGTCCCTTCTGCGTTCACGGGGTTAGCGGCGGTTGGTTCTTTATCCTGTCTTCTTTCAGGAGTAGCTACACCCGGGTATGTGATGGCATTCTGCTCCTAAACAGTTACTATTGTGTTTTGTTAAGGTATGGTATCACTGTACTAAATCAGCGCCTTTAGCTTCGACATGAAGCGTTACAGATTGGGTCAAACGTGCTTTTAAATGACTGTAATATTACGATGCGGATGCAGGTGACACTTACGTCTGTGGGGTTGGAATTTATTCAGACATGGTTTTTCTCTTATGTTTATTTGATATATACGAGATATACCATAGTTTTCACTTTAACTACGAGCCAAAAGCTTCTATCAACTTATAATCCGAAGTTGTTGCTAAAGTTGAGACCACTTCTCTACTGGTTGACACGGAAACTATTCAATTAAACAACTCAAGTAACAGCTAAAGAACATGGATGATGCACAAGTTCTACTGGATCATTTTGTCCTCCGAGAGTAGGGTGGATAGTCAACCTGTCTTCCAGATGTGTTGTCTTCCAAGAGTACTATGATAACCTTTTTTCTGGGAGAACCTAGTTGATTAACCTTCTTTGAGTTCATTTAACATGTCTACAGAAAGTACCACAATTAGTCTGTCTTCTGGAGATACTCTGATAAAGACAGGCGCTATGATTAACCTGTCTTTTGAGAGTAGTATGATTGACCGGCGTTCAAAAATATTATGGTTAACCTGTCTTTTATTAGTACTTTGATTTATGTGTCTCTGGTAATACTATGATTAAATTGCCTTCTGAATGTGATCTAATTAACCAGCATTCTTAAAGTACTGCGATTAACCTATCACCTGGCAGCTCTGTAACCAATTAGTCTACGTTTTAAGAGTATTATGGTCAATTAACCAGTTTGATTGATGTGCATAAATATCAGACCTTGTTTTATACAATCACGCCCCATACACACAATAATCACCCATTTAATCAGACAACAATGACTGAAAGTTTTTCTTTACAAAGCTTGTGCGAACTGATAGGTAATAAAGGATGAGGTGAGATTTCTTTGTCATAGGTACCCATTATGAATACATCTTGGAGCCAGTGCTCCGAGTGTTCCAGTAATACCGTAGACGACGGAAATACCCCACATGTCTTCCTTTTTTCCGTGTGGTGTTGTGCTCTGTGATGTCTTCTACTTTATAGATGGGATTCATCAAGGGTTTGATTAGCATCTGGAGAGCCCCATCCCCTCCCGTCTTCCTTTAAAAGGAAATCTATTAAGAGTACAAAAGAAATATCCGCAGTTGGAAGCATACTAGTGAACAGTAGAGCTTAAATCCCCTTATAGCCCTTTGCTCTCCTACTGTTCTATGATGCTGTCAGTGGCCAGAAGGGTTAACAAACTGAAATTCTCTGACGAACACACGAAATGTTTTCAACGCTGGTGAGGCAAACGCAACACCCGCTGGACAAATAATCACAAAGAATCCGGTGGCCATCTTTATGCCACTAAATACAAGTCCACTCCTTTCCCCTGTAAAGGATGGCGAGGCACTTACACTTATATGTCTTGTAAATCGTTAAGTATTACCATAACTGCATCTCCTGTAACGCTAACGTTATGTGAGTAAAGATTAAAAAAAAGAATTCTTTTGCGCAGAATGGTTCAGAGCTGAACATTTATACCAGGCTTCATCCCCAGCAGGCGTAGAATAGCGTCCAATATTGTTGTAAACCTGAGACCAAATCAACTTCAGGAAACCAAAAGAGAGAGACAGCGATCTGTAATAAGACGAGGACCCGAACCAGGCGGGTAACTGCTGAATCTAACTCACACGTCAACCAAGAATACCTGGAATGGTGGTTGGAAAAGCTAGGTCATTAGTATACTTCAGATGTGTTTGTGTTAGTGGGAGACTTGACCAACCATTCCTACAGACAGAAGTTCATCACGGGTCGGTGAAAGGTTCTGCAGCACACCAGAAGAGGACTTCAGTGTTGTGGTTTGTAGACGAAGGAGACCTCTCGTGCACGCTCTGCCGTGAACCACACACGAACATACTCGAGAACACACACACTACTGCACAGGCTCTCAGATGAGCAGGAACAGAGGTAAGAGTGGTGGATAGATTTTAAGTATTGCAATACTCTCTTTCTAACTCATAAGTACAGTTTTTGGTGATGAAGTTTGATACTTTATAATAAAAGTTTTTTTTTTTGTTATGTTTTAAAGTTAGATTGTCTTGTGTTCGCCATGGAGGATACATAGCATCATGACTACAATAAGAGGGAATCTTTGCTCGAAATATTAATACCGCACACTAACCAATCCCACTAAAACAAATTCATAAACTTCTGCATGCAGTTTACAACCCCCACATTCAGTTTTGTACTCACAAAATGAAATAGAAAAAAATGCTTGTAAACTCTCAAAGCTTTTCAAACTCAGCTCAATGTCAGGCAATCAAAAACTTACTAGCATATGAATTCAGCTAACCAGTAAACAAACGCACAGTATAAACTAACAAACTAGGACACCCATGGGCGAAGAGAATACAACAAACAAGTTAAAATCCAAGTTGAATGACGGCACCAAATTTCACCGTGTTAATACCAGCCCTCCTGAAGCAATGAAAAACGTAAACAAATTCAGTTCAGCTGCTGATGCTGAAGCTGATCAACAATACTTCTCCTTCACTACAGGAAGTACAGCCCGGGTGACGTTATGTGGCAATGTGAAGATGCATAGAGCCTGCAATCCACCTTCGCCACATAAACTTCCCAGGTTATCACACTCACATGCGGGTTAGCTAAACAGATCAACAGGATAACTTCCTACATTCCTGCCATGTGCTCTCTACGATCGACTAATGAAATTATTGACATTTTCTGCAGCACTCTACCAAGTGGAGTCATACCATCACTAGATGTAGAGAGTTTATTTACTAATATTCCAGCAGAACCAGCTGTTGGGATAATACTCAACAATGTCAACGGTCACCCATCAAGAGCAGCACCCGAGATTCCTGGAACCATACCAGAAGGCCTCCTGCCTGCTTGTGCCACCCAGGCCCCATCCCGCAGCCCAGATGCTAAGCTGTATCATCATGTAGAGGGAGTCGCCATGGGCTCTCCAATGGGCCCAACTTCTGCTGATTCCTACATGTGTTTTGTAGAACACCAAGTTCTGCAAGACAGCACTATCCGTCCGACTACGTACTGTCGATACGTTGGTGACATTCATGTCGTCATAAGGAACGAAGAGCACCTTAAGAAACTGCAGAAGACTGTGGAGGAGACATCTGTCCTGAGATTCACTTATGATTTAGGTGTGGACAACAAGATCCCCGTTCTTGATGTAGACATCCGGGCTCATAATGGGGGATACCACACCGGTGTTCACCGTGATTTGGGTAGGTGCCTGAACACTGTGAGTGAACACCCAGATCAGAATTTACCGAAGTCTTGCTTACAAGATCTGTTCATCATGGGGATCATTTCTACCAAGAAATCACCAAAGTCAAGCAAATTCAAGTTAACAATGTTTTTTCTAGTAAGATTATTGATAAAGAGACAAGTGTGTTTCTCCAGATTCGACTAGTTAATTATAGCTAACAACAAACGGGAAGTGTTCATCTAGATTTCCTCAAAAACCAGATGTCTCCTGCCTACCCTACTGACCAACGTATCCTGAAGGAGATGATAGATAGGGACATTACCTGCAGCATTCCTAAGATCGTCTCATCGTCATCATTGAATACAGCAACAAGAAAACTAGTTACTGCATAATGAGGAACAACCTCGCACAGGTCAACAGCCTACTACAATCAACCAATGTAGTTTATAAGTACTCTTGCTCAGTTGAAGGTTGTAAATCTCAAAACAACGTGAACTACATCGTTACGACTGCTACCTACATCACTCAGCCGGCGTTTAACACCTCATCTTCAAAACGGAGGCCCTAACCTCCTTATGTAAAAGCAACATAACGTAAATGTCACTCGTCAGCATCTTACTGAAAACACGATAATACTGAAACATTTCCATGACCCTACAGGACTACGGGTAACAGAAGCCATGTACATACGTATATGAGAGAACATAACCCGTCATAAATCTTCATAGTACAGGATAAGCTGGGAATCCAACCTCGCTGGGACCTTGGGTCTGTTTATCTGTATAGTATCTCCACAACTGTTGTCTGTCGCACCTCAAATGACCCCACTCTCTACCTCCACCGGGCTTTCCCATGTAAGGAGACCTTAGGGGAACACCCCACCACCCACCCACCATTGGCCTAACGAGTTTGACCCCCGCCGACCACACTACCACGCATGAACTCCGAGGGAACACGGTCCACCAATCAACATATCATCGACGTCACAGCTCTCATTTATAACACTTCAACAAGTGATTCATTTCTGTTTTGTTCACGATATTGTGTTTTGTGCTGATTTGAGCGGATGTGGCCTTTCTTCGTCTGTTTCTGACACGATCTCGCGGACGCGGGAAAAGGCGATTATGAAAACAGAAAATCATTTATAATCAATTTGACTGAAAATGGGCAGTGTTTGTGTGACCGAAACGTATCATGCATCTCATAAATGCGAACATTAATAAAGGAAATTTGATTCACACTTTATCTGATAAGGCAAAATATGTGGCGAGTATAGCTGAAAAAAAAAAGACCAACAGAAATCTAGTGAGCGTTACATATGCACTGTTCTTTGACAAACTGTGTATTAAAGAAAGTATTCTGCCTGCTTATACGAGGGGAGGGGGGTGGGGGGTACGTGATAGTTAAAGTGAACATCGTAAACACAAGGATTCCTTCCACCTGTCATCAGGTGCCACCTAGTGGTGGTGTGTGGAGGCGGGAAGTGTGTGTTGCGTGGACGCCCCTTGTACCTGAGGGCGACGCCTGATGTGAGGTGGGTGATCCAAGCGTCTAGCGTTATGTGAGGTCCTTAGCTCTCTAAAAGTACGTACGGAAGTAGCCCTATCGACGGGCGTACGTACGGACGTAGGCCTAAGTACGGGCGTAGGGACAGACACAAACCCACTGATGTACGCGGACTCACGAACAGGATGAAATTAATCATATGAACATCGCAGTCTGGCAACCTCGACCCTTACTCCACCATTCTGGGCTCAGCCTTAGATCCCACCCTTACACCGCCCTTGTGGGCTGAGCCTTACCCTCCTAGCCTGAGGAGGTGTTTGCCGCCACATTCCTCTGCGGCCGTCCTTGACACAGCCACCCGCCCATCTACACAATGAAAATCTTACAAACAAATATCAGGCGCTGCGTTGGGATGTGATTGGATCCATGCCAGGCCCCGGCGATGCTGCCCACTGGGCTGGGCTCCAAGCCAGTGGTGGAGGGAGAGGGAACGAACGCCTCCCTCACAGGGGCTCTCACTGGTGGAGGGAGAGGGGACGGACGCCTCCCTCAGTGGCGGGCTCTCCCTTCCGTAATAATTTCTCCCACTGGGTCAAGCTGTCTGGCCTCGAGAATGACAGCAAAGCGTTAAGGAGACGAAAGGACAGAACGGACGTAATTCCCTCTATCTGTTTCCCTCTACATGTGTGTGTGTGTGTGTGTGTGTGTATACGTATACGCAGTGATCAGAGTATACAGAGGCAGTATACTGAACGTCTCGCCAGCAAGTGATCGGAGGGCCTGACCTAGGGCAACGCTGGCGTGCAACAAAGACTGACGCTTGCAATACATTCTCTAACATTTTGCGATGGTTTGACAAGGAGGAAATGTTGCCTCTTGTCCTCGGGTTCCGGGCTGGCTGCTACCAGCACACCTTGTGTCACTTGCTACGTGAGGGTCACGCCATGCAGGGCCTTCTGTCGCGTTCAGGGAATTCCTCATTTGAACACTTTCCCTTGACGAGTCCTTAACGTGAGACACCCCTGGGAATGTGTAACTCCAGTGGCTCCCTCTGCAGTGGTAATGTTAGCACTGGTCGTGTGGGTGGGTGACATCTGCAGGTGGATGATTATCTTTGCGTGACCAGTCGTGAACCTGGCAGGCCACTGTGACTGAATATTTCGTCACAGTCGACAGTCGCTCTCGGAGAACCTGACGAAGTGGCTCTCTGACTGTGCATTTGAGTGGCCGTGATGTGCTGGCCACTTACCTAGATGAGGTCTGCCTCACGTTTGAGAATGAAGGACCCGCGAATACACTCGTTTTCTTTATACAGTTATTCTCCAGCTGGAATTATTTATATTTATAGATTCCTATTCAGCTGTTTACTGTATACATATATCTCTGCTGTTTCTGCTTGTCTGTCTGGGATGATCTGGGTAATCATGGAAC
>JAYMFT010170352.1:0-12244 GCA_038088735.1 Panulirus argus | reverse complement strand
CAATGGCACTATACATGCATTTCGCCAATCCTCAGGCACTTCACCAAGACCCATACATACATTGAATATTCTTACCATCCAATCAACAACACTGTTACCCCCTTTCTTAATAAATTTTTTTTTAAGGCTCCAGTCACAGACAAAAGTCCACTTCTTATTTCTCTCGATAAATTTAACTTTAGAAAGGTATTGATTGAGTTCTGAAATTTAATCCAAAAGTTCACTGTTACAGTTTTCCAGAACAGAGAAGGCAGACATGATGATCCTAAAGATCAGCCACTTAACCTCTCTCTTACTTTCAAAACTTTTATCAAAATATGCTGAGCAAGTCACACCCTGTGCATCCACTCTTCCTCCCATTATCTCTTCATAGCATGCTTTGATTTCTTTGTAAATAGGAGTCCAGTGAGAGACTTCATCTGTTTTGATTGTTGACTCATTTTGTAAGAGGCTTGTACCATGTGGCTCCAAAACATATCCCTGTAACAGTAGTATATCTATTAGAGAACAGGCTTTGATGCTGATTATATGCAGATGTTTAATTTAGGTTATTGAAGAGGAATGATTGAAGAATTGATAAGTCATTGGTGACATATGATGATATTAAGGTGAGTGGTGAGGTAATTTATGTCTTTGGGAAAGACATATAAGGGAAGACTACTGCCGAAGGACAGAATTGGCCAAAATGTGTACACACAGGAATATGAAGATAGAGGAATGTTCCAAAATATGGGGTGAATATGCTGCATGGAGTTTCAGTGTGAGAAACCCTGTTGTTGAACAGTAAATATATATTAGTATATTGATGGATTTCATGAAGAGTAAGAGCTATTCTGTCTTTTTTTTTTTTTTTTTTTTTTTTTTTTTTTCAGGTAGAAGAGCTCAAGCATTCATTGTCAAACACTCGGGGAAAGCTAATGTCACGTGAAGAGGAATTAAAGCGAATGCAGTCAATGTCTCAGCCTCACAGTCTTCCCCAGACAGCTTCAGATCAACTTCTCATAAAGCATAGGCAATTAGAAGAAGACTTAGAAGCAAAGAATAACCTCATTGAATGCTTGAAGGTTTGTTTTGATTTTGTGGTTATTCATGCATGTCAAAGAAATGGTTGCATTATTTATATTGACTTAAAGGTAAGTACTTACATGTTTATTGATACATTTTTTTTTCATACTTTATTACTATTTCCCACATTAGTGAGGTAGCACTGGGAAACAGACAAAGAAAGACACATCCACTCACATATACATATATGCACATACATGTATATATATATACAAATACTATTTATCTATTTGCCTATCTGTCTATCTATCTATCTATATCTCTGAAGCATGTTGCAATTGGAACCCCCTCAAAGGGCTGGCCATGGCAACAGAGTCTCCATAACTAAAGAACTCTAATGCCACTTCTTAGCCTTTAGTGCCTCACCCTTAACAGGCCACTGGCAGAGGTCAAGTCTAGTGCAGTGTTTGCAAAGGCTCCTACCTAATGTTCTTAATGACTGCTTTTATCTAGTGCTCCTACCTACTACTTCTACCTCATGTTTCTACCTAATTCTCCTGGCTGAATATTCCTTCCTACTACTATCTACTGCTCCTACCATTTTACCAAAAAGCACACCACATATTGCTCACTGTGGGAAAATCTAGAGTTATGAAGAATGAGCTGCGTGAGTTAAGTGTTGTCAGGTGTTACAAGGACAAAGAGAGATTGTATGTTTGTGGACAGAATGCCAGTTTTCCACATATTAGTGAGACAGAAAGAAAAGACAGCTACCTGGGTCAGAGCTGTGCAACTTGACAACCACTGAAGTGCTGGCTCACTAACCCAATGTCACTAACCCTCCTGATACCCAGGTGGGTAGTACTGGTTGTTGTCTGCCTACCAACTGCTACCTACTATCCTTCTTCTTCCCTACACTTTTGATACATTCCTCTCGTTGTCAACCTTTCCATATGACCACACCATTACAGCGCAACGTCTTCAGCCCTCTCTCAGCCCCACACTTTTTACTACTACACCTCTCTCTTATCCTTGTATTACTTTCTCTATAAAAAAATTGTAGAATGAAATATTTTAGTTGTGAACCAGAAAGATGGTTTGGTGAGGAGTTTCAAAAATTCATTATCCAGGAATAGAAAGTCATTGTATTAGAAAATTTGGAATGGGCTACTGTATTGTGGCTAACTTTAAGGATGGAGTAGGGGGAAAGAAGATGCACGCTGATTGAGGATTTGCTTAGTTGCTTGTCCAGACTTAATTTTTTTTTCATACTAGCTTGGTAATACTACTAACAAACAAAGAAGTGGTCTAATGCACTTACATCTACTCTAGTTTTCATGTTTAATGCACAAGTTTTTATGTATGGAAAAATATCTAAAGCTTTAACAAGCTAAGCTATGTGTAACTAAATAAGACTTATTGATGTAGTTTAAGGGATCTGGAACATGAATGAGAATTTCAGTGTTTCAGTCAATCTTGGCTTGTGACTTGATTCATGTGGAAAAACAATTTCAGTTATATATGGAATTGAATTTTGATTAAGATGTTACTGTCCATGTGATTCTCCCTTAGTTTGTGTTTCAGATGCTGAAAAGAGGTACCAGTCCTTCCCACACTTTGGTCCTTCCTATCTTACTTCCTCCCTGATCGATCTGGTTGTTGATGGATCAGCCTCTCACCCTTTATCCATCAACAGCAATCTCCCTCAAGGTTCTCTTCTGTAACCCACACTTTTTTTTCCGTTCTATCAATGATTTCCTTTCCTTTACGAAGAACCAAATGCACTTATATGCTGATGACTCGACACTGCACTCCTCTATATCCTTCAAATCTGTTCCTTCTTCTGTCAGTCAATCTGCATATTGTCTTGACACAACTTCTTTAGTAAACTCAGACTTGGACAGGATATCTTGGTAGGGTAGATGAAATCTGGTTAAGTTTAATGCCACCAAGACTCAGTTTTTGCCCATCTCTCTTACTGAAAACTCCTCACAACTTTCCTCTCTTTTATTTCAGATCTGTAATTCCTCCTCTGACTCAGTGAATCCACTTGGTATTTGGGCAACATCCACACTGTCTTGGAAACCGCATATTACAGAAATAGCTGTATGCTTTTAAAAAACTGGAATCCTGGTTAGATGTTGAAATTTCTTTTCTCCCTAAGTTTTTTGTTTATACAAAGGATTAATCTGTCCTTGCATGGAGCACTGCTGTCACATCTGGGGTGGTCATAGCTCTTCCTCTCTACTCTACTGAATTGAGTTGGAAGCACTTATCAGCTCCCTCCCTACTCTACAGAGTTGAGTTGGAAGCACTTATCAGCTCCCCAGGCTAAGTTCATCATTTGACCTACTTTCCCAACACTGCAGTGTGAGCTCACATTTGCTCTTTTATTGTTATTACTTTGGTTTTTGCTCCTGAGAGCTGGTTGCTTGTGTGTCCCAACTATTAGCTAGACCATGCAGTATTTAGCAAACTGCTGCATCACATAATCTCTATGTGGCCTCTGGCAACTAAAGGATGGACTCTTATGATAACAGTTTCTTTCCTTATACCTCAAAGCTTTGGAAGTCTGTACCCTCTCATGTCTCCCAGTGACTATGACTGCACAATTATTAAAAGACTGATTTTTCACCTCAAAAATTCATTAATACTTTTCCTTGTCTCTTTTCCCTTTCATTAACCTCTCTATGTTTCATTCAAGGCTTGGTCTTGATTTAGGCTTTTATTTGTGACTGGAGCCTCCAGTATAATAGAAATATAAGATCAAGCAGAAGGATCATTTGGAATTGTATATCAACAGTTTTAACCCTTAAGTGTGAAGAGAGCATTGCCTCATAGTTGGAAGTCAAATAATGAATGAGTTGTACATAGTTGGAAGAGTTGTGGAGAAAGTATATGAAACATGAAAGCAAAGTTTTATAGGGTAAAGACATTATGAAACTTAGTCTCACAGCTAGGACACTCAAGATCCTTAAGATAAGTGATAGGTGTTTTTTTTACCACAATGGCTGTAAACACAACCATTATAAAGATTCTTCTTAAAGATTTGAAAATTAAGATACTGGCCCAACTCTATATTACATTTCTTCAGTATCTGATTTGATGTTGACTTCATGCACAGTTTCTTAAATTAGGTTATGACAATCTAGTCTATTGGCTGAATTATTGTCTTTGAGTCAGATGGTCAAAACATTACATAAGAATGGATATTGGTGAGATATTGAAGATGGTCAAGTGCATTATCCAAGAACAACAGTTGCTTAAATGATAAGTCTTTTCGTCTTTCAGTATCTTTCCATCTCCTCACAAACACAGTTATGACTTACTCAATGAAGACGTTAGATATCACCCAAGCCTTTTTACTGAAGCTCCACTCAGTTGGAGTTGTTGATGATGTTAATCCTTTTAGTAGATAAGGCTGCAAGGAGTGATGGTCTCACAGAGGTGTACAACTGAAGTTGTCTGTGGAATGACAGTCTTTGGCTGCATAGGTGTATTTTTTGAGATTTGAATGAAAAGAATTCACAAAAGAAAGGTGCATACTGTTAGTAACATATGTATAGGGGAGAAAGAATACTTCCCACGTATTCCGTGTGTCGTAAAAGGCGACTTAAAGGGGAAGGAGCAGGGGGCTGGAAATCCTTCCTTCCTGTTTTTACTTTTCCAAAAGAAAGCACAGAGAAAGGGGCCAAGTGAGGATTTCCCTCTAAGACTCAGCCCTCTGTTTTTAACACTACCTCACTAACGCGGGAAATGGCGAATATGTATGAGAAAAAAAAAAAGTACTGCACAGTAGAATAATGACAGGTAAAATGAAAGCAGCAATGAAAACATGTACACATGGTGAAAAAGTATCTTTCTTAGTGGGTCCAATGAATTTTGAAATTAACAGTACAACTTGTCTTGGTACTGCTGGTAAAAATGAATATCAGACAGATTTCTTAATACTTATGGTAGCACCACTTTATAGTTACTACCATTGAAATATGAAATCACTGTAACATTTATTATGGATAATGACAGTAAATGGTGCTAGCAATCAATACATTGCAATAGCACGAAAGCAGGGCTACCTGTATGACGCCACAAATGACCAGACCAATTGAAATTTTGTTAAGCTGTTATTCTTGTCCTTTTCCAGAAGGACCTTATTGATGCGAGCAAGTCAGATATCTTCCCCACATCATTGGCTAAGAGTCTGATAGAAGATAAGAATGCTGAGATTCATGAAAGGACCCAAGAGTTATTGAGGATAAGGTCAAGAATCAATGAAGTGATTACATTCATAACCAGAGGTGGAAATCTTCCTGATACTCAGAAAATGGTAAGTTTTATTCACTGTACTATCTTCTCTTAGTGGCCAAGGTAGATAGGGTCAGTGTCTGAAAGGTATTCCTGATCCTCATAATTAATTTCATGTTTAGATTTTTTTTTTCCCTTGGGATATGGGATAAAGAATGATACCCACATATCTTCTGCATGTCATAGAAGGCATCTAGAAGGGTTGAAAGTGACAAAGAATCCTTTTTTCCTATTTATTACTTTCCAAGAGAAGGAGAAGAGGAAGGATAAGGATATATCCTCAACAGCTTTGTCATCTTTCCCTGATGCTGTATCACTTAAGATGGAATGCATTGAATCGTATGAGAAAGATTTATTTTCTTAGTTTTAATTGTCAATTTTTTAGGAAAGCAAGAAATACGTTTAGAAGGAAAATGGATGAGAGCTTTTGAAGTAAGCTTCTTTTTTCATATTTGTTCCACTTTTGTAAGGCAATGCAAAGAATAGATGAAACACTGGCCTGTTTGCTTGCATGTGCACTCTTGCTGCTGTGTATAGTGCACTGAAGCCTGAGAATAAGGACTTACTGTAAAGCAACAAGTCAGTAGATTCTCATGGCATTATATGATTCCTTAAGTAATTGCTTTGTTTAAATAAATGAATTATATTTACAATTATTTATTCTTTTCATGCATATTTGCCATTTCCAGCATTAGCAAGGTAGCATCAAGAACAGATGACTGAGCCTTAGAGGGAAAAATCCTCACTTCACTGTGAGGCAATGCAAAGATGGCCTGTTAGCTTACTTGCACTCTCTGAAGCCAGAGAATAAAGACAAACTGGAAAGCAATGAGTCTGTAGATTCTCATAACATTATATGATGTCTTAAGTAATTACCCTGTTTAGATAAATGAATTATATGTAGTTTTTTCCTGCATTAGCAAGGTTGCATCAAGAACAGATGACTGAGCCTTAGTGGGAAATATCCATACTTGGCCCCTTTCACTATTCCTTCTTTTGGAAAAGACAGAATGGAAGGATTTCCAGCTCCCTGCTGCATTATTTATATGGACAAAAAAATTTTGCTGCAAAGAAAGAAAATGCCCACATTCATCTGGTTGCTTTTGCAGTTAGGGACCCCAGTTCTGTAAAACTAATCATGTAAAAGTCATCTGTTACTGTTGTTACCTTGCTCAGAGTGGAAGTAGCAAGCATGCACAAAAGAAAAAGAAAAAAGTGTATGGCTGTAAGTATTTGATTCATTCCATGTAAATGGGAGTGGAATTAATGGCAATAGATATAGGTTTGCTTAATGGCTCTTCCTCATTTGGCATTATAAACATTAACTCAAGAAAAGATTATTGAAAATATTTAGCTATTTACTTATGTAAATATTTCTTCATGTGTTTTCCCCATATCCTGCATTAGCAAGGTAACACAAGGGACAGACAAAGAAGTGGCCTCATCGCTCACATCCACTCTCTTGCTGGCATCTATAATGCCCCAGAACCAGAGCCCCAAATCCACAACTAGGCCTCACAGAATTTCCATGGTTTACTCCAACCATTTAAGATATTTTTTTCAGCCCATTGACACCATGTCATCCCTGTATACCACATCACTCCCATTTAGTCTGTCCCTTGCATGTGTCATGCCCTGCTTCATCTTCAGACCCCTGAACCTTCATTGGATCTTTTTCTCCATCCTGCCACCTCCTTGGTGCTCCCCTTTTGCTTGTTCCTTCCACATCTGACATGTATACTCTCTTAGTCATCCTATCCTCCCTCATCCTCTCTGTATCTCCAGACCATTTCAGCACACCTTCAGCTGTCTCATGCATACTTCTCGTACATCTACACCTCTCTCTTACCTTGTCATGTCTTATTTGACCAAGCCTCCTAAACCACTTATTGTCCTCAAGCATTTAATTTCCAACACTGTCTTCTTTACATTTTTATTTAAGACCCAAGCCTTTCATTTCACAGCTCTGGTGGTACTCCTATACCATGAAATATACTTATTTTTGTACTAAAAGACATTGACATCTCTTTCCACATGCTCTTCAATGTACCCAAGGCCTTTGCCCCTTCATCTACCCTATGGCTCATCTCAGTACCCATGGATTCATTGACTGCCATATCCACTCCCAGGTATCAAAAACATTGCTCTTTCCAAAGATTTTTTCCATTCATTCTAAGTAACCTGCCTCTTTTCACTGCTAAAGCTAATAAGCCTGCTTTTATTCACATGTACTCTAAACTTTCTCTTTTCACACACACTCCCAAACTTAGACCGAAGCTTCTGCAGTTTCTCACTCAAATCTGCCACCAGTGCTAAGTCATTAGCAAGCAACAAGTGACTCACCTCCTAGGCCCCTACCCCCTCCAACCAACCACATACCTTCTGAGGAGAGACATATTGTCTGTCTTCTCCTTACGTATTAGTTTTTAGCTTCAAGTATGACATTCCAAAACTTCGTTGCAATACTGTGGGGGACATAGTTCACTGTAAATTTGACAGTTTATCTCAAGATTGTGTCGTTATTTATTTGCATTGATTAGGGTGTACATTTTCTTGGTTGTGTGGATTTTATCTGAACATTTGTACAGCTGCTTTTAACGATGGAAATGAATGCAAATGTTCATAACTAATGTATCAAAGTATAAGATAATCAAAATTTGTTGTATCTTTATGGCATTTATAATGGATGTTTTGTGTCTACTCCACAGCTACAGGACCTTATTGGAAGGAAAGATAAATTCAGTAGTAGATTAGCTGAGAACGAGACCTCTGAGGTGCTGAGGAAGTCATCAGTACAGCAGTCTGAATTTACTTCAAATATGGTAAGTTCTGTTGGTAACTTTAATCAGGTCCTTTTACTCCTTTTTTGCATACTTTTATTTAAAACCTGTACTGTCATGTTATTGATTACAGTAACAAATCATTAGGTAAAAGTAGTGGGTAGGAACATTAGACAGGAACATTAGTTAGAAGTAGTAAGTAGGGGCATTGGGTAGGAGCCTCTGCAAACTATGTGCTAGAGTTGCCCTCTGCCAGTGGCCTGTTAAGGGTGAGTCACTAAAGGCTAAAAAGTGGCTTTGGAGTTCACTAGTTATGGAGACTTTATTGCCATGTCCAACCCGCTGAGGGAGCCCTAGTTGGGAGCAAGCATACATAGATATAGTAACAAATTAGAATTTTTACGCAGCACATTACTTAACTGTAGTTTAGATAGAATAGTTCTCTGTTCTGAAATAAACCATAAGTGTTCTCTGATTATAAAGTTAATACCAGAAGTATGAAGTATAAGTCAGAATGGCCTGATTTTTGTGTAATGTTGAAGCTTTCATTGTTATACATCTACATATGAACTTGCATGATTGTATTATCAAATAGTGCTTGAGAACTGAACTAAATACGAAAAACTTAACCAGGTGTGTGTACACATACAGGTATGGACACCAAATGGTAGTACCAGACTCTCTGACTTGTGAAATGTAAATTTCAGGGCATCCTGCTTTTGAGTGGGTGCTGAAATGCTTATCATTATTGGTCTACAAATGTAAGAGGGTGTAAGGCATGTAAGGGACAGAGTGAATTGGAGTGAAATGGTACACAGAGGGTGATGCTCCATCATTGCATTAAACCAGGGCATATGGAACAGCATGTTAAAACTAAAGAAAGGTCTGTGGGTCTGGTTGTGGGTATGGGGTTGTGATTTTGATGCATTACAAATGACAGTTAGAGAATGGATGTTAGAAAATGAGGCCATTTCTTTGTTCCTGGTGCTACCTCAGTAATGAAAAATGGTGAACAAGTATGAAAAAATATGTTTTTACATGACCAAACAGTAAATAGTTGCTGACAACTGAACTTGTATCTAAAATATAACTACGGTTACTGAAGCTTGAAGTTTAGCTTGAGGTAATATACTTTTGGTGAGATATAGCAGCACTTATCAGTATGAATCAGCATGTCAAGATCATGACTTTACATCAGATAGTGGTTGAGAGCTATGATATGGAAAAAAAAAAAAAATAAAATACTGAGGTGTACAATTTAGGTCAGGGTGTCTTACTAGCATTGTTGGGATGTTGAAGTGCTTATCATTGTCTTACTTTACTTTTCTACCTCATGAGTTCCTTCTATCTTACCTAGGGCTTCTGTAGTGCCACATCCACAGACCAAAGGTCATTAAGTATAGTGATGTTGTGTGTGTTTCTATATGCAAAGATTGCGGGGCAGTTAAGCATCAGGGCTCGGTGTCTTCTTTTGCTAGTTGTTTCTTGGTCTTTTGATACATTAAAACAATGTTTGTATTGTTGGAATGATGAATGAAGTCAAGAGTACAGATTGGAAGGAGTAACTCATGTATTTCAAGGAAGTTTACTTCTGATGGTTGTATGTTTGGTAGGGTGAACACTCACCTTTATCCCCTTTGCCTTTGTACAATGGCTCTATACATGCATTCTGCCAATCCTCAGGTACTTCACCATTATCCATACATACATTGAATATCCTTACCAACCAGTCAACAACACAGTCACCCCCTATTTTAATAAGTTCAACTGCAACTGTAATACTCCTGTCTCCTACATTAGCAAGACAGCACCAGGAACAGACAAAAGAAGATGCCACATTTTCTCACATAGACTTTTTCTAGCCATCGTGTTTATAAGAGCACTAAAGCCAAAACCATCATCCACAGTCAAGCACTGCAGACTGTTCCATGGTTTCCCCTTACCTACCTATTTATCTATCAATCTATCTATTTGTATCTTAGACGCCTGTTACAATTGGAACTCTCTCAGAGGGGTGGCCATGGCAACAGTCTCCATAACTAAAGAACTCCAGTGCTGTTGCTTAGCATTTACTGCCTCACCCTTAACAGGCCACTGGCAGAGGGCAAGTCTGGAGCAGTGTTTGCAGAGGCTCGTACCTAATATTCCTGACTTCTTCTGTCTAATGGTCCTACCTGCTACTTCTACCTAATGTTTCTACCTAATAATTCTGCCTAAATGTTCCTACTTACTACTATCTACTGCTCTTACCATTTTGTTAAGTGGCAGGACTATTCATTAAGAATACACAAATACTCTAGAAGAAAAAGTAACTATTTTTTTAAATTTTGGAGATAATTTACATTGTTACTATCAGGCAATAGATACAAATGTACTACATGCTCTCTACAACCAGTAGAATTTTGTAATTCTTTGCTCACTAAATTATTTCAGAATGGAAAGATTTGTGTCAGTTATATTCTTTCTTGATTTTACAGATATTACTAATGAGTTAAGGTTGCATGTAATGCTTTATTTGTGTCAAGCATTCTTTCTAAGACTGTATGTGTGTATCTCTCTCATATGATTTAAACTCCTTGTCATCAAAACTTTAAACACTAAAAGTTTTGTTCTTTTTCTTACTTTTTTTTTATATGCCAGAACACTTGGATTCTTCCACACCCTCTTAGATTCATTGGTATCCTTCAAATAATTTTATTTTTCATTTTTCCCAATCCTAGGTTTTTCCTTACTTTTTCATCTCAGTCCCTTCATAATTCCCTACCTCAATTCATGCCTTATGAATATTTCCCCTTACTGCTTTATATTATTCCTGTATATTTACTCAGTATACAGTACTACTGTCTAGCCATTTTTTATCATCTAGCTCTTTGTTTGCTTATATTTCAGTTACAAGAATGGCTTGATGATCATTTGTTTTCTGTTTTTTTCAGACATCAGGCCTCAAGGATGTTGTATCACCTTTTACAGTTTCCAGTGGGATAAGTGACGATGGTGGGTCTAATGCAGCTCGGTCATCAACAGGTGACTTGACCCTGATGTCCATACACCCTGATGCACCCATTGAATTATCTAAGGTATTACTTAATATCTCAAGTACCACAAAGGTAAGTAGGTGGGAGGCAACTTCTGACCAGGGAGATATTACTTTCTCTTCCATCCTCACTAATACTCATTCTCCTCCTCACATTGAACACTTCCCTTTTGATTCAGACCTGCACAGTATCTTGGAATGGAAAAGCAGTAACCTGGTTAAATTCAGATGTCGTAAAATGCAGTTTCGTTTAATATCATTTTCTAGATGTAACTTTTTCTCCTCTGTTCAATTTCAAAATGTCCCAGTTCATCCCAGCAGTAACAGAAATTTGGTGGGCTTTACCATAACCTTCATTCTGTCGTGGAATCCCCACATACTTGATATTGCAAAGGCTGCTTCTCGGAAGTTGGGGTTGAAGTATAGGCCCTGTAAGTGTTTTTCTTATGTGTGTTATTTACCATTTTCAGAGGTTTTCTTCGCCTCAATATGAAGTACTGCTCAGACATATGGGATGGTTCTTCCTCCATGTCTCTGTTGACAAAAGTGGATTAAGAAAACCTTTTATCTTGCTGTAGTCCCAGGAGTGTTGTTTGGATATAGCTCGTGGGCCACAATTGCTAAAGATCAGAAGAGGGTGAACAAATCATAAATGAAATATGTGGGAACTTTATCCCTTTAACTATACAGTACATCAGAGATGACCCTTCCACCCTGTGAAAAAGTAGATAAATAGATGAATAAAAGTTCATATACAAATTAGTTGTATGCAAAAAATAGAATTAGAAAATAAAGTAGTATATTTATATCTGTCAGTCATGGAAGAGTTTCGTCACTTTCATGGTGTTTTATTAGAAACTGTTTAAACAATTGTAGTTCCAGAAACACCCCAAAGTACAAAGCCACACCTCTCACTTCACACTATATGCTAGTTACTTTTTCAGTTTTTTCCATCCTTGTGCTTTGCATACACACATGAAAGGCGTGCACGGAATAGAGTGAAATGGAACGATGTGGTATACCGGGTTCGACATGCTGTCAAAGGACTGAACCAGGGCATGTGAAGCGTCTGGGGTAAACCACGGAAAGGTCTGTGGGGCCTGGATGTGGAAAGGGAGCT
>JAYMFT010170341.1:0-12244 GCA_038088735.1 Panulirus argus | reverse complement strand
ATGTTTTTCACTTTCTCAAAAATTTGTAAATACTTTCCCTGTATGTTTTTCCCAATTTCTCAACTCTCTCTATATTTAAATTAGGGTTCGGCCTTGATGTGGACTTTTGTCCGTGACTGGAGCCTTCAACATAAAAAGAAAAATAAAAGTCTGAACCAACAATACTCTAAAACACCAGTACTCTGAACCACCAGTACTCTAAACCACCGACACTCTGAACCACTAGTACTCTGGACCACCAGCACTCTGAACTACCACAGTCTGAACCAAAGACACTAAGAACTGCAAACACTCTGAACTACCAACACTGAACCATCAGCACTCTCAACCATGAGTACTCTGAACTACTAACGCTCTTTACCTCGGGCACTCTGAACCACCAATACTCTGAACCACCAAAACTCTGAATCACCAGCACTCTGGACCACCAGCACTCTTTACCACTAGAACTCTGCCCCACCTGTAATCTAAACCACCAACACTCTAAATCACCCGTGCTCTGAACCACCAACGCTCTTTACCACCAGCACACTGAACCAACAATACTCTAAACAACCAACACTTTCAGCAATAAGGACTCTGAACCACCAATACTCTTAACCACCAGTCCTCTGAACCAAAAACACTCTGAACTACCAACAATCTGAACCACAAACACTCTGAACCACCAACACTCTGAACACCCAACACTCTAAACCATCAGAAGTCTGAACCAGAAGTACCCTGAACCACCAACACTCTTTACCCCAGCATTTTGAACCACCAGTAATCTGAACCACCAATACTCTTTACCACCAACGCTCTGAACCACCAGTACTCTAAACCACCAACACTCTGAGCCACTAGTACTTTGAACCACGAACTAAGAGCACTCTGAACCACAAACACTCTAAACTACAAACACTCTGAGCTACCAACACTCTGAACCATAAGCACTCTGAACTAAAAACAATCTTTACCACCAGCAATCTGAACAACCAATAATCTGAACCATCAACACTCTTTACCACAAGCACTCTGAACCACCAATGCTCTGAACCACCAACACTCTGAACCACCAGTATTCTAAACCATCAACACTCTAAATCATCAGTTCTCTAAACCACCAACAGCCTTTACCACCTGCACACTGAACCAACAATACTCTGAACCACCAACACTTTGAGCAATAAGTACTCAGAACCACCAATACTCTGAACAACCAGTTTTCTGAACCACAAACACTCTGAACCACCAACACCCTGAACCACAAACATTGTGAACCACCAACACTTTGAACCACGAACACTCTAAACCATTAGCACTCTCAACCACCAGTACTCTGAACCACCAACGTTCTTTACCACCAACACTCCGAACCACCAGTACTTTTGACCACCAGCACTCTGAACTACCAGCCCTCTGAACCACAATTACTTTAAACCACCTACACTTTGAACGACCAACAATTTGAACAGCCAGTACTCTGAACCACCAGTACCCTGAACCACCAGTACTGTGGACCACCAACACTCTCCCACCAGCACTCTGAACCACCAACATTCTCATCCACAAACATTCTGAACCACCAACACTCTCAACCACAAACATTCTGAACCACCAACACTCTGAACCACCAACACTCTGAACCACCAACACACTTTACTACCATCACTCTTAACCACCAATACTCTGAACCACAAAAACTTTAAGCAATAAATACTTTAAACCACCAATACATTGAACCACCAGTACACTCAACCACCAGTACTTTGAACGACCAACACTCCGAACCAATATTACTCTGGACCACCAGCGCTCTGAACCATCAGCACTCTTAATCACGAGTACTCTGAAGCACCAACAACCAACACTCTTTATCAACAGCACTCTGATCCACCAATTCTCTGAACCACTAACACATTGAACCACCTGTACTCTGGAAATCTGGCATTCTTTACAACCAGCACTTTGAACCACCAGCACCCTGAACCACCAACAGTTTGAACCAACAGTGGTCTGGACCAGCAACACTTTCAGCAATAAGCACTCTGAACCACTAAAACTCTGAACCACCAGTGCCCTGAACCATAAACACTCTGAATCACCAACACTCTGAACCACCAACACTCTGAGCCACCAGTACTCTAAACCACCTGTAATCTGAACCACCAACACTCTGAACCAGCAGCACTCTGGACCACCATCACTCTTTACCACAAGCACTCTGAACCACAGACACTCTGAACCACAAAAACTCTGAACCACCAACACTATGAACCACAGACATTCTAAACCACCAACACTGAAGCATCAGGACTCTGAACCACAAGCACTTTGAACTACCAAAACTCTTTACCAGCGGCACTCTGAACCACCAATCCTCTGAACCACCAACACTCTGAGCCACTAACACTGAGTCGTCAGCACTCTGAACCACCAATTCTCTGAACCACTAACACTTTGAGCAATAAGCACTCTGAACCCACAAAATCTGAACCACCAGTACCCTGAACCGCAAGCACTCTGAACCACCAACACTCTGAACCACCAAAACTCTGAACCATCAGCGCTCTTAACCACCAATCCTGTGAACAACCAACATTGAACGACCAGTAATCTGGGCTACCAACACTCTTTACCACCAACACTCTTAACCACCAATACTCTGAACAACCAACACATTTTAGCAATGAGCTCTCTGAACCACCAATACTCTGAACCACAAGAACTCTGAACCACCACTACTCTGAACCACCAACATGCTGAACCACCAGCTCATTGGACCAACAGCACTCTGAGCCACCAGCACTCTAAACCATAAACACTTTGAACCACCAAAACGATGAACCATCAACACTCTGAGCCACCAGTACTCTGAACCACCAGTAATCTGAACCATCAACACTCTGAACCATCAGCACTCTGGACCACCATCACTCTTTACCACCAACACTCTGAACCGCAAACACTAAACCACAAACGCTCTGAACTACCAACACTCTGAACCACCAACACTCTGAACCACCAACACTGAAGCATCAGGACTCTGAACCACAATTACTCTAAACTACAAAAACTCTTTACCACAGGCACTCTGAACCACCAATCCTTTGAACCACCAACACTCTGAACCACCAACATTCTGAACCACCAACATTCTCTACCACCAGCACTCTGAACCACCAACACTCTGAACCACCAACACTCTGAACCACCAACATTCTCTACCACCAGCACTCTGAACAACCAATACTCTGAACTACAAACAATTTGAGCAATAAATACTCTGAACCACCAATACTCCGAACCACAAGTACTCTGAACCACAAGTACTCTGAACAACCAGTACTTTGAACGAACAGCACTCTGAACCAATAGTACTCTGGACCACGAGCTGTCTGAACAACCAGCACTCTGAAGCACAAACACTCTGAACTATCAGCACTCTGAACCACGAGTACTCTTAACCACCAACACTCTTTACCACAAGCACTCTGAGCCATGAGTACTCTAAACCACCAACACTCTTTACCACCAGCACTCTGAACCACCAAAACTCTGAATCATCAGCACTCTGAACCAGGAGTATTCTGAACCACCAAAACTCTTTACCACCTACACTCTGAACCACCAGTACTCTAAACCACCAACACTCTGAACCACCAGTGCTCTAAACCACCAACACTCGTTACCACAAGCACTTTAAACCACAAATATTCTGAACCACCAACACTATGAGCAATAAGCATTCTGAACCACTAATACTCAGATCCACCAGTACCCTGAACCACAAGCACTCTAAACAACCAATACTCTGAGCCACAAACACTCTGAACCACAAACACTCTGAACCACCAACACTCTGAACCATCAGCACTCTGAACCACGAGTACTCTGAAACACAAACACTCTCCCACCAGCACTCGGAACCACAAATACTCTGAACCACTAACACTATTTACCACCAACACTCTGAACCACCAATAATCTAAACCACTAGCAATCTGAACCACCAGTACTCTGGACCACCAACACACTTTACTACCAGCACTCTGAACCACCAACACTTTAAGCAATAAGAACTCTAAACCACTAATACTCTAAACCATCAGTACTCTGAACCATCAGTACTCTGAACCACCAACACTCTGAACCACCAGTTATCTGGACCAACAGCACTCTGTACCACAGCACTCTGAACCATAAACACTCTGAACCACCAAAACTCTTAACCAACTACACTCTGAGCCACCAGTACTCTGAAACACCAGTAATCTGAACCACCATCACTCTTAACCACCAGTACTCTGGACCACCATCTCTGTTTCCCACCAGCACTTTGAACCACAGACACTAAACCACAAACACTGAACCATCAACACTCTGAACCACAAACACTCTGAACCACCATCACTGAACATCAGTACTCTGAACCACAATTAATCTGAGCTACCAAACACTATTTATCACAGGCACTTTGAACCACCAATACTCTGAGCCATCAACACTCTGAACCACCAGTACTTTGAACCACCAACACTCTTTACAGCCACTACTCTCAACCACCAAAACCATGAACCACCAACACTCTGAACCACCAGTACTGTGGACCACCAACTCTCTTTACCACCAGAACTATGAAACACCAATACTCAGAACCGCCAACGCTTTGCGCAATAAGCAATCTGGAGAACCAGTACTTTGAACCATCAATACTCTGGACCAACTGTACTCTGAACTACCAACACTCAGAACTAATAGTGCTGTGGACCACCAGCACTCTCAATTACCAGCACTCTGAACCATTAACACTCCGAACCACCAAAACTCTGAGCCATCAGCACTCTGAACAACGAGTACTCTGAACCACCAACACTCTTTACCACCAGCACTCTGAGCCACCAATACCCTAAACTACCAACTCTCTGAACCACCAACACTCTGAGCCACCGACACTCTGAATCACCTGTAATCTGAACCACCAGTACTCCGAAGCACCAGTACTCTGGACTATCAACACTCTGAACTACCAGCGCTTTGAACCACCAATTCTGACCCACCAGCACTCTGAACCATCAGCACTCTGACTCACTAGTACTCTGTACAAGCAACGCTCTGAACAACCAACAATCTGAACTACTAGCTCTCTGAACCACCAACACTAACCCACCAGCAACCTGAGCCACAAGCACTCTGAACCACCAGCACTCTGAACCACCAGCACTCTGACCCTTAGTACTCTGAACAAGCAACACTCTGAACAACCAACACTCTGAACTACCAACACTATGATCCACCAGTACTCTCAACAACCAACACCATGAACCACCAACACTCTGAGCTACCATCAATCTAAACCAACGGCACTCTGATCCACCAGCACTGTGAACCATTAGTACTCTGAACCACCAACGCTCTGAACCACCAGTACTATGAACCACAAACACTCTGAACCACCAGTACTCTAAACGAACTACACTCTGAACTACCAACATTTATAGCCACTAGTACCCTGAACCACCAGTACTATCAAAAATCAGCACTCTGAACCACCAGTACTCTGTGCCGCCAGCACTCTGAACCACCAGTACTCTGAACCACCAGAGTGAACCACAAGTGCTCTAAAGAAAAAACACTGACCCACCATTACTCTTAAGCCACCAACGCTCTGAACAACCAGTACTCTGAACCACCAGTACTCTAAACCATCAGCTCTCTGAACCACCAACACTCTGAATCACCAGTACTCTGAGACAGCAACACTTTGAACCACCAACACACTTAGCCACCAGCATTCTGAATAACCAGCACTCTTAACCACTAGTACTCTGAACCACCAGCACTCTGAACCAAAACACTCTGAACCACGAGTAGTCTGACAGAACACTCTGTACCACCAACACTCTAAACCACCATCATTCTGAACAACAAGCACTCTGAACCACCAATAGTCTGAACCACCAGCACTTTGAACCACCAGCAATCTGAACCACCAGCACTCTAAACCAGCAGTACACTGATCCACCAACACTCTGAACAACAAATGCTCTGAACCACCAACACTCTGAGCCACAAGTGCTTTGAACCACTAATACTCTGAACCACCAACGCTCTGAACAACCAACACTCTGAACAACCAACACCCTGAGCTACCAACACTATGAGCTACCAGTACTCTAAACAACCAGTATTCTAAACCACCAACAATCTGAACTGCCACATTCTGAGCCACCAGTACTCTGAACCAACCAGGACTCTGAACAACCAACATTCTGAGCTACCAACAGTCTGAACCACCAACACTCTGAAACACCATTACTCTGAACCTCAAACGCTCTGAACCTCCAGTACTCTGAACAACCAGTTCTCTAAACCAACAACACTCTGAACTACCAACACTCTGAGCCAACAGTACTCTGACCCAGCGTTACTCTCAACTACCAACACTCTGAACCACCAGTATTCTGAACCACCAAAGTGAACCACAAGTACTCTGAAGCAAAAACACCCTGAACCACCATTACTCTAAACCACCAATACTCTGAACCACCAAAACTCTAAACCACCAGCATTCTGAAAAACCTCCACTTTGAACCACCAGCACTCTGAACCACCAGTGCTCTGAAGCACCAGAGTGAACTACAAGTACTCTGAAGCAAAAATACTCAGAATCACCATTACTCTAAATCACCAACACTGAACCACCAAAACTATAAACCACCAGCATTCTGAACAACATTCACTCTGAACCACCAGTACTCTGAACCACCAGCACTTTGAACCACCAAGACTCTGAACCACCAGCACTCTGAACCAGCGGTACACTGATCCACCAACATTCTGAACAACCAATACTTTGAACCACCAACGCTTAGCCACCAGTGCTCGGAACCACCAGGACTCAAAACCACCAACGCTCTGAATCACCAATGCTCTAAAAAGAAAAAAAAAATGTCTGAATATAAAACACCACTGCTGTGAGCCAACAGTACTCTTAACAACGAGTACTCTGAAACACCAGCACTCTGAACCACCAGCACTCTGAACCACCAGTAATCTGCCAACAACATTTTGAGCCACCAACACTCTGAATTACCAGTACTCTGAACTACCAACACTCTGAACCACCAACACTCTGAATTGACAATATTCTGAACCACCAGCACTCTGAACCACCAATACTCTGAACCACAAACACTTTGAATTACCAGTACTCTGATTCACCAAAACTCTGAATTACCAGCACTCTGAACCACCACAACTCTGAACCTCCAGTACTCTGAACCATCAACACTCTGGACCAACAGTACTCTGAACCACAAACACTCTGAACCACCATAACGTTGAATCACCAACACTGAACCATCAACATTCTGAGCCACCAGTCCTCTGAACCACCAGTACTCTAAAAAACAACACTCTGAACAACCAGTACTTTGAACCGCCAACACTCTGAACCACCAGTACTCCGAACAACGAGTATACTGAACCACCAGCACTCTGAACAACCAGTACTCTGAGCAACCAACACTTTGAACCACCAGTAATCTTAACGACCAACACTCTGAACAACCAGTACTCTGAACAACCAGCTCTCTAAACCACCACCTCTCTGAACCACTAGCATTCTGAACCACCAGCACTCTGAACCAAAGGCACTCTGAACCACTAACACTGAACCAAAAGTGCTATCAATCACTAGCACTCTGAACTACCAGTGCTCCAAACCAACAGCGCTCTGAACCAGGAACACTCTGAACCACTAGTACTCTAAACCTCAAGCATTCTAAAACACCAATACTCTGAACCACCAGTACTCTAAACCATCAGCACTCTTAATTACCAGTAACTGATCCACCAACACTCTAAACCACCAACACTTTGAATTACCAGTACTCTGAATCACCAACACTCTGAACCACGAAACTCTAAATCAACAGAACTCTGAACCAACAGTACTCTGAGCCACAAACACTCTGAACCACCATAACGTTGAATCACCAACACTCTGAACCACCAACATTCTGAGCCACCAGTCCTCTGAACCACGAATACTCTGAACCACTAGTACTTTAAAAGAAACACTCTGAACAACCAGTACTTTGAACCACCAACACTCTGAACCACCAGTACCCCGAACAACGAGTATACTGAACCACCAACACTCTGAACTACCAGTTCTCCGAACAACGAGTATACTGAACCACCAGCACTCTGAACCACCAGTACTCTGAGCAACCAACACTCTGAACCACCAGTAATCTTAACGACCAACACTCTGAACAACCAGTACTCTGAACAACCAGCTCTCTAAACCACCACCACTCTGAACCACTAGCATTCTGAACCACCAGAACTCTGAACCAAAAGCACTCTGAACCACCAGATCTCTGAACCACTAGTACTTTGAACTAAAAGTACTATTAATCACTAACACTCTGAACCACCAGTGCTCTAAACCAACAGCACTCTGAACCAGAAACACTCTGAACCACCAGAACTCTAAACCACAAGCATTCTAAAACACCAGCACTCTGAATCACCAGTACTCTGAACCATCAGCACTCTGAATTACCAGTAAACTGACCCACCAACACTCTAAACCACCAACACTTTGAATTACTAGGGCTCTGAATCACCAACATTCTGAACCACAAGCACTGAACTACCATAACTTTGAATCACCAACACTCTGAACCACCAACACTCTGAAAAACCAGTGCTCTAAACCACGAGTACTCTGAACCACCAGTACTCTGAGCCACCAACACCCTGGACCAGAAGCATTCTGAATTACCAGTACTCTGTACCACCAAAACTCAACACCACCAACACTCTAAATTGCCAGTACTCTGAACCACCAGCAATCTGAACCACCAATATTCTGAACCACTAGCTCTCTAAACCACTAGTATTCTGAACCACGAGCATTCTGAACCACCAGTACTCTGAACCAAAAACATTCTGAACTACCAGCACTTTGAACCAAAAGTACAATTAATCACCAGCACTATAAACCACTAGTACTCTGAACCACCAGCACTCTGAACCCCAACATTCTGAGCCACCACTACTATGAACCACCAGTATTCTAAACCACCAGCACTCTGAACCACCAGAATTCTGAAGCATCAGCACTCTGAATTACCAGTAAACTGAACCACTGAATTACCAGTACCCTGAGACACCAGCACTCTAGACCACCAGCACTCTGAACCACCAGCACTCTGAATCACCTGTACTCTGAACTACCAACACTCTGAACCACCAGTACTCTGAAACACCAGCATTTGGAACCACAATGACTGAACCACCAGTATTCTAAACCACCTGTACTCTAAACCACAAACACTCTGAACCACTCGCATTTTGAATAACGAGTACTCTAAACCAGCAGCACTCTCAACCACCAGTTCTCTGAACTATCAGCACTCTGAACTGCTAACGCTCTAAACCACCAGCACTCTGAACCATTAAAAGTCTGAACCACCAACACTGAATTACCAGTTCTCTGAACTACCAGCGCTCTGAACCAAAAGCATCCTCAACTACTAGCATTCTGAACCACTAGTACTCTGATCCACCAACACTCTGAATTACATGTACTCTCACCCAACAACACTCTGAGCCATCAACACTCTGATCCACCAGTACTCTGAACCACCTTTGTTCTGAACCACCAACACTCTGAACCACCTGTACTCTGAACCACCAGCACTCTGAAACACCAGCATTCGGAACCACAAGTACTCTGAAACACCAGCACTCTGAGCTACCAGCACTCTGAACAACCGGTACTCTAAACTAGAAGCACTCTGAATCACCAACACTCTGAATTACCTGTACTCTGAACTACCAGCACTCTGAACCAAAGCACTCTGAACCACCAACACTCTGAACCGCCAGCACTCTGAACCACTACTATTTTGATCCACCAGCCCTGAATTACAAGTACTCTGACCCAACAACACTCTGAACCACCAATGCTCTGATCCAACAGTACTCTGAACCACCTTTACTCTAAACCACCAACACTCTGAACCACCAGTGCTCTGAACCATCAACACTCTAAGCTATCAGTACGCTGAACCACCAGCACTATGAACGACCAGCATTCTGAACCAACATTACTTTGAACCCGAAATACCTTGAAACACCAGCAATCTGAACCACCAGCACTTTGAACAACCAGAAATCTGAACCACTAACACTCTACGACACCAGTACTCTAAACCACCAACACTCTGAGCCAACAACACTCTGAACCACCAGTACTCTGAACCACCAGCATCGGAACCACTAACACTCTGAATTACTAGAACTCTGAACCACCAGCACTCTGAACTAACAGTACCATGAACCACCAACACTTTGAGTTACTAGTATTCTGAACCACAGCCACTCTGAATTACCAGTACTCTGAACTACCAGCACTCTGATAAAAAGCACAATGAATCACCAGCACTCTGAACCACCAGCACTCTGAACCACCAATACTCTGAACCACCAACACTTTGAATTACCAGTACTCTGACCCACCATAACTCTAAACCACCAACACTCTGAGTTACGGGTACTCTAAAGAGTAATCTGAACAACCTGTAGTCTGAACCATCAGCACTTTGAATCACCAGCACTCAGAACGACCTATACTTTGAACCACCAACATTCTGAACCACCAGTTCTCTGAACCACAAACGCCCTGAACCAAAAGTACTCTGAACAACCAGCACTCTGAACTCCACTTACTCTGAACCACCAGGATTATGAACCACTAGTACTCTGAACCAAAAACACTCTGACCCACCACCTCTCTGAACCACCGGTTCTCTGAATCATCGGCACTCTAAACCACCAGTACTCTGAACCATCTTTACTCTAAACCACCAACATTCTGAACCACCAGTGCTCTGAAACATCAACACTCTGAACTATCAGTACACTGAACAACTAACACTATGAACAACCAGCACCCTGAACCACCAGCATTCTGAACCAACAGTACTCTGAACCCCAAACGCTCTAAAACACCAGCACTCTAAACCACAAGCACTTTGAACAACCATTACTCTGAGCCAACAACACTCCACGACACCAATACTCTAAACCACCAACACTTTGAACCACCAACACTCTGAACCACCAGTACTCTGAACAACCAGCACTCTGAACCACCAACACTCTGAATTGCTAGAACTCTGAACCACCAGCACTCTGAACTACCAGAACCATGAACCTTTTTTTTTTCATTTATATTATGTTGAAGGCTCCAGTCACGGACAAAAGTCCACATCAAGGCCGGGCCTTAACGGAAATATAGAGAGAATTGAGAAAGGGGAAAAAAGACAGGAAAAGTATTTACGAATTTTGAGAAAGTGAAATACCTGTCTCTTAAAATGAGCTAGGTCATAGTTATTGGGAAAAACATGAAAAGATAGAGAGCTCCAAAGCTTCGACGTGTAGGGAAAGAAGCAGATATCAAAACGGCACACCCCTGAGTTACAGATGGCCACACAATAATCATGTGACGCAGCAGCTCGCCGAGTATTCCATGGTCTACCTAGTGGTGGGGTCACACAAGCAGCCTGCTCTCGGGACCAAAAGCCAAAGTAATACCTATAGAAGAGGGAAAGTGAATCACCATTGCGGCGAAGGGCAAGGGGGTCAAGTCTGGAAGCTAACCTGGGACAGTTTGTAAGTCGGATCGCTTTCGACTCAGCCCTGTCAAATAAGGAAACAGAGCTAGAACTACCCCAAATGTGGGAGCGGTACTCCATACAAGGACGAATCAATCCCTTGTATAAACTGAGTAACTGTTCAGAAGAGAAAAAGCTACAACTAAAAAGGACACAAAGTTTCTTAGAGGTAGACCTAGCTATTCCCATAATGTGGGGTTTCCAAGAAAGATTGGATGTTAAAGTAATACCAAGTATGTTCATTGAGTCGAGAGGTGGAATTATAGAATCGTCAAAGGAGAGACGAGAGTTGTGAGGAGTTTTCAATAGAGAGATTGGTAGAAATTGGGTCTTGGAGGCATTAGACTTCACTAGATTTTGTGTACCCCACTGAGATATCCTGTCCAAGTCTGAGTTCATTGTGGAAGCTATGTCAAGGCGAGATGCAGATCGAGTGAGAGAAGAAGGAGCAGAACTGAAGAATGTGGATGAATGCAGTGTTGAGTCATTAGCGTATGAGTGCATTGGATTACTTGTGGAAGAGAGAAACTCGTTGAAGAAAAGGAGAAAAAGTGTTGGGGACAGTA
>JAYMFT010170330.1:0-12245 GCA_038088735.1 Panulirus argus | reverse complement strand
CAAGCAAAACCTTGAGCTGACTGTGATATCAACTGCGTCATACTATCTGTTTTTTATTGGAAGAAACAAAATACTGCACCACAGAGCAGCTATATGCAAACATAAAAGTGAATATAGTTCAACGTTTCAAACAGGATCTTTACCTTAGAATCTCGACATTTTAAACAGGAGGTTATTATTTATATTATGTGTCATAGATTCCAATCATAGACAAAAGGCAGGACCATAAATGATGTATGGAAAAAAGTTGAGAAGATTGAAAGGAGAGAGAATTTCATAGATAAGAAATCATCCAAGAAATTTGGTCAACAGATTATGAAAATAAAAATTATTTATTCATTTCTATTATATGACATCTATTTAATTTACCTGAACTAACAAAATCACGTCGAAATGGACAACCTACGGAAAGGACTCTTCACTACCACAGAGAAGCACCTTAGCTAATCCCTATTACTACTTCTCTTTTCCTCCTTTTCTCTCACCTCATTCCTGTCCCAAGACCCCTTCAACAAACGATCCTTCCCAGATTCATCAATTCCCAAATTCTATTTCCCTCTTATCAACATTCAAGATATGTGATTTCGTCGCTTCATCTCCAGCTATCGTACAAAAAGCTACTGTGGAATCTCTTCATAGCCCAAGAAGAAGTTTCAGCACATTTACTGTAAACTGTGATATTTCTATGATCATTACATCGAACAGCTTCATTAGGTGGCTACTTCGAACGATGACATGAAATTTTCTGAAGTGTTTTCGTTCACTCAGTATCTTAGTCCGGGAAGAACATAATCTAATGTCACTGTAGTCATACCAGACTGTAAGGGTATTATATACTACCATCCCCATCTCCCACCCACAGAAGTAAAGGTCGTAAGACACCATTTCTTCTGTAATCGAGCTGTGGTCTCGTGAAACAAACTACTAGAAGAGGAGGGTAGTCTCAATACAGTTGGAAAACTGAAGAACTTATGTCATAAAAACGCAAAGATAAGAGAAGAGGACCAAGGAGTGTAAAAGGTCCCTACCCACGTTTAGAGATAGGTAGCAAATTACACACGCATCCGTGATGTATTGGTTAGCGTTACTGACCATGAATCAGTACAGGCCAGCCCTGGGTCGGACCTTCATGAGTTCGAGTTTTGGGTGTGGCACTCGGCCTACACTTAGCCCAGGTTTTCACTCTCCCTTCGGTGCTTATGTTGGTGTGTGAATGTGTGTGTGTGTGTGTGTGTCCACACATAGGGGTTAAGACATGGTGTATATACACAAGGTTGAGAGGCGGGACAAAACTAGTGTAAAACTATCTCCCCGTAATACACATATGGTAATCACGTATGATAATAAACACACACACACGAACAAGAAGTAATGACCCACCGAGAAGAGTACATCGTGGGCCGTCCTGGCCCGGTAGGTCCAGAGGACCTCCTTCTGGTCGGCCAGCTCCTCCAGAGAGTTGATGAGGCTGGCCAGGCGTGGCACCGTTAGGAAGGCGATGAGGGTGCCAGTGTAGGTGTAGATGAGGATCACACACAACGTCCACCACATTCCGTACAGCACCCGCACCGGCTCCGTCTGACGCATGTGGCTGCCTGCAGGAGACAGGCGTTCCGTTAAGGCTAGGAGTGTGAACCTCTCCAGCATGGTGTAGGATTTTGAAGCTCTAACGTTACGTTGGTGGCTTGGAAAACTAATGAAGTGGCAGACGATAGTCTGTGAAAGGCAAGGGGAGTGACCTAATGTAATGGTGAGAGTGGGAGAGTTCTACGGAACTTGTGTAACGTTTCAAAATCACAGGAAAGTAGTTCACGTCTCAACGGGTCTACTCGGGTGAGCAGTATTATATGGAAGGCGTTAAAACTCATGTAGGTAATGAGAACTCTGGAGAAAACTTAGAATTGATATATCATAAAGGAAGGAAAAAATCAATTGCTCAGAAACGCCTGGCAAGGAGCTTCAGATCGACCCCAGAAATTCCATTTCGAGTAAGTCACAGTCCACTGAATGACATACTTTGTTTCTCTCTTATCTGTCAAATTATTGATAGGATGTTAAGTTTTTCAGTTGGTTGGCCTTTACGGCAAACGAGTGCAATGATCGTTATGGCCGTCAGCGTCAAGCTGCATCAATCAACCAATAAAATCTTTAACACCTTCATGAGTTGAGGATAATTCAAAGCCACAAACAATATCACTGTCAATGTACAGGCCTATGATGATGTTGACATTTGTGATGATTCATGTTTCAAATGGCGTTAACTTTTTTGCTCGTTGTCAATCTGTCTCTTTTACTGTAGCCATTTCTTTACTGGAATATTTACCTTACACTCTTCTTATTGTTTCTTGAATACTGTAATACTACAATAGGATTGCGATTGCAACGGTGGTGAATTTGGTATCTTAGCGAAGTCAGGTTGGCTTCACGATCCAGAGTGATTGCTTAATGACTTGTTATTTAGCAAAATATGAAGATAAAGGTTCAGGAAACGTCTAGTATGAAAAGCATAACATCGCTGAATCTCATTTTCTAAGCAAAATTATTGTCTGAAACATATTATTCAAGTGAATAAATGGAGCATTTCAGCGCACCTATGTCAACAGTGGCCCTAATCAAGGCCATCACATTAACACCAAGCATGAGCCAAATACCCATTTTATCGACCAACCTTTAGGCGTGGCTGAACAGCTGGGTTGACTGTGGACCGACTGCTGCAACCAGGATTCGAACCTATGCGCTCGACCCTAGGCGGCCCATGAATGAGTCCCGGTTAGGAACGCTGACCGCTACACCACGGGAGTCCATAATACATTCCCTTATATTAACATAACTCTAGGTATACAAATTCCCTGGGCGCAGGTAATGTCTTTCCTTCGCCATGGCATGCAGAGAGGTAATCAAAGTCAACAAACTAATTACAAACCAAGTGCAAGGTGGTGTGGCCCCGGATGATCACGGGAGACGTATAACGAAAGACCTCAGACCGAGGTCAGACACCCCGGACCTACATACCAAGGAGGGTGACCGGCTGCTGGAGGACTTACTCTGTGAGGTGAGGGAGAAGGCGCAGTCCCACACGTATCTCAGGAGCGGGTAGGACACGTTGCGTCGGTCGTGTGGGTAAAGGACCGGCAGGTGACCCACATTGGCCAGCACCCACAGGAGCGGACCCACCAATAAGATGCTGGCCAGCGTCACAGCCCACACCTGTACAGAGACACACCAGCACATAAAAGCACTTGCACATAGACACACCTGTACATAGACATACCAGTACATAGACACACCTGGACATAGACTTTCCTACATATAGACACACCAGCACATAGACTTACATGCACATAGACACACTTGTACATAGACATACCAGCACATAGACACACCTGGACATAGACATTCCTACATATAAACACACCAGCATATAGACATACATGCACATAGACACACTTGTACATAGATATACATGCATATAGACACACCTGCACAAAACATATCTGCATATAGACACATATGCACACAGACACTCCTGTACATAGACATACTTTATATAGACAAACCTGCACGTAGACATACTTGCATATAGACACACATGCACATAGATACACCTGCACATAGACATACCTGCATATAGACACACCTGCACATGGACGCACCTGCATATAGACACACCTGCATATAGACGCACCTGCACGTAGACATGCCTGCATATAGACACAACTAAATATAGACACACCTGCACATAGACACATATATGAAGATATATAGCGACTTACAAATAGGTGATTATACCTGTAAATAAACGCATTAAAGGCAATAAACTTGTCTACTATGGAAAAGAAAAAAGAAATGAGAAGAGCAGTGCGTGACTTGACAACGACCTTTAAGTCTTTAAACAAGTCTGATGATGTCAACAGTGAGTAGTTTTGCGAGAGATACGACGAGAGAAAAACAAAAGCATTAACTTGAAGAAAGAAAGTTGTTGGAAAAGATGTCAGCAGAAAAGCAGTGGATGAATGGAATAAAATGAGTGACAGATTTGAAGGTCGTACAGAAGCTGAAAAAGTTTTATGATAAAATGCAGGAGATTGGGAGCCCCTTAAAAGTACAAACCCATCCTCGTGCCATCCTAATAGGTGAGTATAATTAGGTAATTACACTCCTGCACATAGACACACCAGCACATAGACGCGTCTGCATACAGACACACCTCCACCGGATGTCCAAATGATATAACAACAAAAGTTAGAGCCCATAACAGCGACCAGAGACAGTTGAAAACAGGCGACAAAGAACGGAAGAAACTTCTGGATCTGATGGACAAAAACAATGCGGTATTGACTGATGCAGAGAGACAGAGAGACCTGGGAACGCTGAAAAAGAGGTACATGAGAGAGCTATAGAGAGAGAGTGGTATACATTATGAAGAGACAAAAGAGAAGTATAAAGTTTGTTAGATGGAAAGTTACAAAAAGCACAAAGTATTCAAGACCAGTCAGCACTGCAGGAATTAGCTGCCAAGAGAAATTGCGTCGAAACTAGAAATATCAGCGGACCAGGAGACACCACCAGACGTAAATCGTGGATGATCTTCAGACTAAACGACGACCAAATTCCAGACAAACAGGAAAGTGTGGAGAAGGAAGAAACATTGAAAGATTACAAGAGGCTGAAGGCGTGTAACATGCAATTTATGAGATGAAGGTAATGTTTAAGGAACGGGTAGATAAAGTCAGGACATAAAGGAAGGACAAACATTTCTTTTTTTTTTTTTTTTTTCTTAGCTGAGACGCTAACTGGGAGTCGAACATATGCACCCGACCCCGGTGGTCGTGTAAACGCATCACGGTCAGCAACCCCTAAACGTTACGCCACGGTGGTCCATGTTCAGTGTGGAGTTACGGACACAAGAGGTACTAAAGCATGTTAAGAAAGAATACACACATACAGGAATTCAGCAGGATATTTAGCAGATGTGATGGACCCAAAGAAAAGGAAAAAGTGAGGCGAAGATTATAGTCGAAAGGCAAAAACAGGAGACGTAAAGAAAAAGAGCAAGAGAGCTGAAGAGACCCACCAAAATACTGAACGTTTTTCTTTTGTCGGATATTAACATCCGAATAACTATGATGCCCAGCGGAAATATTTGTGGTTACAAAGTTGTTGGTCCAAACTCTGCCTGAAAATCTGTTGAGGTTTCACGATCTAGAGAACCTATCAACAGACACCCGATGGCTCGTCGATGCATCTGCTATGGCACTTACTCACCAGCAGCACCAAAATAAATGGCACAAGTGATGTCTCTAGCTCAACGGCAGTAGAATGAATGGAACAGAGAAGTGAAAGTCAGCAAGAAACCACGTCCTCTGACCCACTTTATAATGCCTGCAGCGTTCGCCTTGAGAGCTGTGTTAGAGAGTGTACTTTTAAACCTGCACGATGAACGATTCCTCGCAAGACCGGGTGAGTGCAGGCGACATGGTTGTACTAAAAGCAAATTATCATACGCGGTGCTTGGCATCACTCTAATAGAACTACTCCACTGCACGAAACAAAAAATTCTGAAGCAGTAGTTACAGGGTCAGCCTTTACAGAGCGCGTATCATGCTCACATGACAGATGAAGACATAGCAACAGTGTTGAAGCTCGCATAATCAGGCGGGCTGCTCTCCGCTCGGCTGGACCAGCCAGGGGGTTAAGCAGACTTCCCGATTCTATAACACAATACTACTGGGAAACCGTATGCTGAGCCAGTTCTATGCTATGAGTGTTCAGAGATAACGGTGGTGGGGTATGTGCTTCTTGCGTTTAAAAAGGACATAGGTGTTAATCTGAAGACGGCATATGAGAACGACTTCGATAGGGAAGCCATTTGCATGACCTTAAGTGGCAAAGATTGTCCGGAGGGAAGTGCTTCAGCTGAAGGCAAAATTCACAGGATCATTTTAAGTAAACTGCCAGATGAGTTTTCTTACACATTCACTATTGCCGTTGGTAAGCAGGTGGCATATCTCAAAATGCGCTCGGAACAGTCCACATGCTGCTGTATAACAGCCACGTTCGACGAGGTATTGAAAGCTAGTGCCAAATGTTAGAGGCAAATATACCTCTCCCGACAGACTGGGGCTGGACAGACCCCCAGCGACTGGAAGACGCTATGAACAGTCTAACTTCAGGCGTTCCAGTCTTCACTCGTACTCTTCCCCTGCAGTTGCAAAAGAAAGGAGATGCAAAGGTGATGGCAAGTGCATGAAAGCTGTTCTGAAATATACATCTCTGGGTCTCTGTGATGGTGACTGTGATGTTTAGTTTACCCGACTGATACAAATATTTCACACCATCTTAACGTTCACTGAAGGTTGATGGTATCCACACCAACCATGGGAAGGCACTTACAGTATACCCAATACGCTATGGCAACGAAACACCGCGGGAGCAATATATAGTTATACTGTGCACCATACTATTTCAGGTCCCTCAAGCCTCAGTGAACATCACTTCTTTTCTACAACCTCTTATTTTACACGAAATTATTCTGTTTTACCTTGGCGGCTCCAGTCACATAAACCAAACTGGTTTTGCAGTAACATAAACGATATATTTTGGTATTCTGCGGTCATTATATAACATCTTTAAGAGTTTAAACCCGGAGAAGGACTTTTGAAAATAATAAACTTGATGCCCCATAGATGAGGGGTAAGCCAATTCTAAATAATGAGTGGGTTATTTACATGTCTAAGATTCGCCTGTTAAAGATGCATTGCAGCCATTTTGGAAAATCGTTGCCAAAAGTATCACAGGACGTCATGTCAATGGTCTCACATCGGAAGATACTTTTTATAGGTAATAGTCTAGAAATATGCCAAGTTTCATGGTTTTATGATAAGAGGCACAATTTCTTGATATATTGCATTTATTGTCTACACTAATTGAAACACAAATAAAACTTGTATACAGACACGCCTGCACATAAACACACTAGCAGATGCTGATTCTTTAGCTCACCTACCAGGCAGTGAGGATAAAATGGGTGCCATAATATCCTCCGATGTTCCCCAGTGGGATCACACTATTGATATCATGCTTGTTGACGTAGACAAGAGAAAAGATCACATGGAAACATAATGCATAGAGAATTATGGCCCAGAGAATTTCATTACTTGTATAATGCTCGTAGACGTAGAGCACAAGGCGCATATAACTGGCACAATGTTCGGTCCTACGGCTATGCACATACTGTGTCTAGTATCATGCCCACTGTGATAAGATCATCCTTATTAGTTTAGGGCAACCCTATTGCTTACTGCTCGTACATAACTGTAGAAATGCTGTATATTTACTTGTATGTCATTTGGCAAAGTACATCAATGGCAGAGAGTTGCCAGGAACAAAGGGCGAAAGAATATATTGTCACACGAGCACAGACGAAGAGAAGCAACACATACACTAAGAGAGATGGTTCGGCACAACATAGAAATGGAAGAGTTCATTGATGATCTTTCCCTTCCACCTTCCTTTGCTTTTTGTATCAGCTCTCGTACCTTACCTCTGTCCTCCTCTTTCTGTTTTCTTCTGCACTCCTCTCGGTCACTCAAACTCCCTCCCAGCAGATAAAACCCATACATCTTTTTAGCTTACCTTGCTAAAGATCACGTGAGCTTTTACACATTGCTTGGCATCCGTTGCTGTCGTCCTTATGTTAACTTTTTGTATTTCAATCTTCTTTTCTAAATCTACTCAGTCAACTTTATCCAAATTGGCAAGGAGAGTCTATGAATACTCTTTTTGAAAATGCGTCCGCTGACCCCAGCCTCCATTCAAGATAAACTCTGTTGCTAAAATTAGTCCACCAGTTAACTCTTCACATATAAGTTTTCGTCTGAAATGACTGAACCAATTTAAAGCATACTCACAGTTATGTACGGTGACTCAGACCACAGTCGCTGTTACCAAAAATAGAAATATTTCTTAAAATAGCGGTAATTTTCTCCTTTAAGGCAACACTGACTCAAATTTCAATCGTACCTAAAGAGCTGAGAGTTTTCTAGAATGAATCGTACATTTTTCTGTTAAATCTGCAGTTTTGCCGATTTTTTACAGATTATGCAAATGAAGTATATTTTGTCGCATACCCGTATACAGATCTTTTCTTCTGAAACCATTCGACCAGTTTGCAACAGCGTTAGAGGGGATGGTCCTTGGATGGCCTCTCTTCAGAATTGTGTTTGGCGACACCAACCACTGTCCAAGGTGGCCGCTGTTACAAAAAATAGGAAATCATTTAAATAGCCAAAAACTTCTTTTTTGATATGGCAGATTTCCCTCAAACATCAACTATAGCTGCTTGACTACTCTTGGATTTACAGATAATGGCTCTTTTTTTCAAAAAATAGGTGAATTAGTCATAATCCAACAAAACACCAGCTTGTAATTTCGCAAATTTAAAGACAAGTAAGCCATATAGGCACATGCGAACCTTTAGTTCCGTTTCTATAGCGATCTGACTTTCGAATTCTACCATTTTGTCACTGGGGAGTGACACAGCGAGAAAAGACACAGCTGTGACTGGCACACCTTGGAAATGAACACACCAGTCAAGAAGAATGGACAGTTTACTGTGCAGTGAGGCAAAGAATTCACTGGGCAGAGATACACCAGGAGAACGGAAGGAATCAATTGGGATAGATACACCTAGGAGTAAGTGACTAGAGACAGATAGAATGCAGGTGAGGAGACGACTACACCGCAAGGAGAGAGAGAGAGAGAGAGAGAGAGAGAGAGAGAGAGTGCCTACAACGAGCCTTTGCCCTGGGGGAGTGCCACCTCGTAGCTAGGGAGAACATCCCGAGAGTGTAGTGTAAGGAGGCTGGGGAACGGTTCCCACCTTCCAGGAGAAGGGCTTGAGGAAAGCCAGGAAGTTGGTCTCCTCGCTGGGCGGCGGGATGAGGATGGTGGTGGGCTCCTCATAAAAGGCGTGAGTGAAGTCAATGACGGTGTCGCGGATGTAGGTGATGGTGAAGCCCGCTATGGCGAAGTCCACCGTCTGGAATTGAAAGCGCGAAGATTACAGGAAAGGCGTAAGATTTACAAGGACATTAGTCAGCTGTGGCGGCTGTAATGAGGTCCCTTTACTTCTGCCGTTGGCCATAAATTACATAAAATATCTTATGAACTATCTCGTTCTTTCCAAGGGCTTAATGCATTTGGTGGTAATATTGATCAAATGATGGATGACTGCAATTACGTCTTCATTTTCATGTCATTGACATTATTGAAAAAAAGAAAGCTCATACCTTTGGCATGGATGTTACATAAGGCCAGCTTGTAGTTTCTTTAATAACAACTAACTCAGAAGTTTGCTGGGTATTAAAGTTTTACCACAACAACAGGACAGAAAGCAACTTATCCAAATTGTCCAACTTTTATATTTATTCCCCCAAAGTCGAATATATGGATAAACTTACCCTCAAAAATCTGTATTATGACCTGTACGTAGTATAAGATCAGCTAATAAACTGAAGATATTGCCAAAAGACTGGGAGTCCGCCACGTTCTCTGGAGTGCCCATAGTGGAGACTCACCTGACGCTGGACCATCCCGACCATGCCATTGAAAGTCCCGTTCTTCATAGGCGACCCCCAGTTGCCATCATACGGCAGCACGAGCGTGTACCTGCCGGGTAACGAGACTGCCTAAAGAACAGAGCATTACCTCCCTCCCACTGGGGTGTGAGAGAGACATTCCCACGCCTGTCGAGATCCTCCAAGAAAAATTCTTCTTAAATTACCTAACGTAATTCAAATACCCGTAGTGCGAACTGTAGGGTGATGGCGACCGAAAAAACTTACCATGTCCTTAGGTGCTAAAAAGCATTCTAACCATACTCTCCCTGCCAAGCCCGATGGTACATAATAATACTTAAAGATTATTAGCTATCTGACCAGTAATCCCTCTGTTTATCACAAGTGAAAAGAGATATTCTTGTAATCTTTTCGAGAATTAGATTTACGAATTGAACTTCATTCAGTTTGGTATAATCCTGTTCCTCTAATTAGAGGGAAGCTGATAAAATTATCATTAAAAAGGTCAGCTTCCGTCGAATCTTATAGAAATGACCCTTAAGAAAGATAGAGCTGACCGAGGCGGTGTCGCTCCTCTTGCAATAACATTTGTCCATACAACTTGTTCTCTTCAAACTCTCATACCTCACAAACTCCCTCACCACCACATACCCTACCTTCCAGTCAAACAACGCTGACTTCCTTTCAAAAGAATAATTCAAATCCAACACCAGTTTCTTTTTTTCAATGATGTATTTAGGCCGGGCGTTTTGATGTGTTTTCCTCCTTATTCAGCAGCTTGCTGAACGTCAGGCATCTGAGAGGAAAACCATAGACGCGGAAAGATCTCCACAGTGTGTAAAAATCTCGATGATTATATCACGCTCTTCGATAAAATCACTATGGATGAGATTCTTCTCTAAGGTATCTATAGCCTTCAGCACTAATATCCCTCCCACGTTGCCTTTTGCCATCCCTGACACCGGCATTATGTAGTACAAGGTTGACTCATGGCCATATCCCAAGCTTAATTGCCCCTCTTCAGAAGGCAGTTCATGCCAGTCGTTTGTTCCAAGGACATAAAGGGTGCTCCAGTGCGCGCCGGAGCACATAGATTACACATACACACGCAAGCACATACTTCCTTTCTACCAAACGAAAAAACACCTTACGCAACCCAGTATCAGGCAATGGTATGAGTAAATGGATGAGCTCTGTGGTTTGAACACGCATACCCCTTCCTTTCGCCGCGTTAACCACCTGCCCGCTGAGGGAACAGTTCAACTTACCGAGAGTCTTTCTGCCACTATTTTGCCAGACTCCCTCACCGTGACACCACCTGCACCCCACCCTACCCTCCAGACCCTAGTGATTTACCTATGAAATCCTAAAGATTCTCTCCTTAAAGAGTCCAACTCCTGTGTCTCTTTCTAGCAATCAAAATTCCTAGGTGACTGGAAGATTTTAGCATCTCTACATTCTCTTAAGGAGTTACGACTGTAGCGCTATCAATCCGATCTCATACTTCTTAGTGTTTGAACATGCTCACAGAGATACTGTGTTGACTTGAAGATCTCTGCTATCTAACGCTTCGTCGGTTGCCTGGACTTTATCTACCATAAAAACGTAATACCTGTGTGGCTCCCATCTTCGTTAACGTCACTAAACCTTTCAACAAAATCAGCCATCACATTATTCATCAACAAAGTCATTGACTTTGGTCGGGCGAAGAAGAAGCCTCATGCTATTGGCTTAAAGGCGTTCCAGCTGAGCGTCGTCAGACTGTACACTCCATCTTCCAGTCCCTCACCTATGGTGTCCCACGGGACAAAGTTTGGACCCTTGTGCTTCCTCACATGTAATGCCCTGATGAACGCATCCGCTTGAGGGATGTACCTCGACTACTCTACCATTGGTATCAGCAGTGACAAAAGCCCTGCCAGCTGCATAACTCCACCCCCCCCACACACACACCCTCTAACAGCTTCCAGAGTTAGACCATCGCCAACCACTTCACCGATAAGCAAATTTAAGCCATAGTCAAGCACATCAACCTTGTTTCTAGCCAAGCCCCAACCCTCTGCTGTCTCATTGGTCAACAGTCACTTCTAAGCTCTTGTCACAAATATTTGCTACGGATTACATCAGAACTACCATCGGATCTTCCACCTGTCCTCCCTTCAGTCTTCGTCGACTGAAGCCACTTGGATTCCCTGCACCTGAACCTGAGAATTTCTATACGATTCTCATCCTTAAAGCCGCCTGTGCCTCCCCGCTTGGTTCCTCCTCCTCCTCCTCCTCATCCACCGTACGACAGGTTGTAGGAAAGGACATGCAAGACAATCCTCGGTCCCCTTTTTACACCACCTGTCTAAAGACACTCATCACAGTGATGCTTCTGACATTCTCCAACCATCCTTCAACCCCATCCGACATTCTGGCAACACTTACGTGAAGTTGAACCTCTTAGCCATCTCCTTCAGCATCTCGATGCAGAAGCCCGTGGCTCCGACGATTTCCTTTCCCGACGTCTCGAGCACGATGAACGGCGGTCGCTGGGGAGAAGACAGTGATGCGTTGGGGGAGAAAATATATAATCCGTGAGCCATGGAGAGAGAGAGAGAGAGAGAGAGAGAGAGAGAGAGAGAGAGAGAGAGAGAGAGAGAGAGAGAGAGAGAGAAACAGAGA
>JAYMFT010170329.1:12951-26231 GCA_038088735.1 Panulirus argus | reverse complement strand
CCCTATCCCCAGGGATAATATATATATATATATATATATATATATATATATATATATATGGTTCATGGTGGCAGTATAGCCACAGCTGGTGGCCATCATGAGACCCGTCATGATCCATCTTTTACTTCCTTTTGTTTATCGATATATTGCTGACTGACCTCTTTTACTTACAGACTGAAATGAAACATGCAAACCATGCCCCAACCAAAGGTCATCTCAGGTGGGTTAAAATGGATATACAAATTAATCAGGGCTTCGCTGGTGACTGAAGACCTGACTCTTACAAGAAAAGCGAGGAGGTGAATTCCACAATTCTGCTGTCCGTGGGGTATTATAACGGCTAATACTCGATTGGCTGGACTCCACACAGAAACTGTGGGATGCTGCGAACAGACGCGTGCCTCGCGTGGACGGGGACACCTGCAAACCGCTCAAGGCAACCGCGGCAAAAATACTAACTGCACAACAGAAAGAGAACAGCAACATTGAGTCGTACAGAAAGGGAAAGTTTAAGAGAGACGACGCCTGGAGAATTCCACTCTCGTCAAAAGCTCCAGTACTCTATGTTTGGGCGAATGCTGTAGACATGATACAGTTGCTCACGAGAAAAATGGTCTCGGAACCAACGCAACATCCCAGCTTTTCGGAGACAGCCCGATCGTGTGAGCATTCTAGGGTAGAGTGGAAGATATAGTTATGCCCAATACGTTCTTGTTATTATAGGGTTGTATAGCGTTTTCTTTAAAATGGACAGAGGCAAATAGTGACTCTTAGATAGAGATTTAAGAAGGAGTAGCGATCTATCACCATAAAAGTAAACAGGGTAACTGCTTCCCTATTCCGAGACACTGCGGAGGTCCGAAGTGAGAAAGGAAATATGTCCAGTACGAGAAAAAGAGCGAGTATTACAAGGAAGAGAGGAGGAAAAGTATGATGATGTGCGGAAAGTGGAATCATCAGCATGAGAGTGAATACGGGCCAGAGGAAGATGAGAGAAGATCATTTATGGAGAGAGAAAGAGAGAAGGAGACAGGAAAGCACCCTGCTGATAAGACAAGGTGGTATGAATGGACTCGGCAGCCCTGCGTTTATACCTCGAGCGAACAGTCACCTTCGGCGAGGCTGTACCATCGCCTCTTGACTAAAGGAGTACAGTCTTGTCGAGGAACTCCTCTCTCCAGATGACTCCATCCTTTCCCTGCTACTGGAAGTAGCGCAGCCTTGGAGGTGCATGGGGAGCTTCAGTGATAGGAGTCCCGAAATAATAACAATAATAATAATAATAATAATAATAATAGTAATGATAATAATAATAATAATACTTATAATATTGATTATAATGAAATGATAATAAGGATAATTATAATAATAATAATATTAGTAATAATAATAATAATAATGATAGTAATAATAAAAATAATAATAATAATAATAATAATAATAATAATAATAATAATAATAACAGTAATGATAATAATAATGATAATAATCAAAATAATAATAATAATAATAATAGTAATAATAATAATAATAATAATAATAATAATAATAATAATAATGATAATAATAATAATAGAATAATAATAATGATAATAATAAAAACAATAATAATAATAATAATAATAATAATAATAATAATAATAATAATAATAATAATAGCAATGATAATAATACAGGAAGGAGTAAGGTGAGTTCAGTCACATTATATTTCCTGAGTACCAGAAACTAATTCATGTGTGGGTCAGGTTGTTGGTCATCCCCTGTTAGCACCAAACCTGTCATACTGTCCCCGTGTTCGGTGTTCACTTCATCGAAACTAGACAAATTCAGAGCACAACTGATGTTGGGCTCTGTGGCTGACAACGTTTGGTTGGCAAGTCCAGGCCAACCATGTTGATTAGTTAACAGGTGTTAGGTAGCCCTACAAAGAACAGGTGTTGGTTGGTTAGCAGGTGTTAGGAAGCTCTGCAAAGTTCAGTTGTTAGTTGATTTGCTGGTGTTTGGTAGCCCTACACAGGACTTGTGTTGGTTGGTCTGCAGGTGTTAGGTAACCCTACAGAGGAAAGGTGCTGGGTGTTCTACAAGTGTTTGGTAGCCCTACACCGTAAAGTTGTTGGTTAGTTAGTAGGCGTTTGGTAGCCCTACACAGGACTGGTGTTGGTTGGTTAGCAGGTGTTTGGTAGCCCTACACAGGACAGGTGTTGGTTGCTCTACAAGTGTTTGGTAGTCCTACACAGGACAGTTGTTAGTTAGTTAGTAGGTGTTCGGTGGCCATACATAGGACAGGTGTTGGTTGGTTAGCATGTGTTTAGTAGCCCTACGCAGGACAGGTGTTCGTTGGTTAGCAGGTGTTTAGTAGCAATACACAGGACAGGCGTTGGTTGGTTAGCAAGTGTTAGGCAGCCCTAAACTGGACAGGTGCGCCGTCAAGAGAATTGCGATACAGGTAACAATGATCAACTAAACAAATACAATGTTTACACTACAACTTGGACAAACTGTCCATACTTACTCGACTGTTGCTCCAACTCCCTTCCCTCACAAGCACCTCATCACGCCGGATTTTCTGTTATTTTGTCTCATTTCTGCTCTTCTAAATTCGATTTTCGAAATGTATTCTCTCTTAACTATTCCCGCCTCCAGCCTCCACAACCAGTCACCAACACCCACAGCCACCACCATCACCACCACACTCCCCACCTACCACAAGCCTCGTCCTCTCTCACCAACACTCTACCAACCTCTCCTAATACGGCCATAATCACCATAAAGACCTGCTCACTGCAGTTCCACTCTCCTCTAAATAGCTCGTCATTCCCTTGATTTTCATCGCCTCTTCTTCAAACGTTTCGGTTGCTCTTCCTTTATTCACATCGACGTTTACCTCTTACAGAGACAACGCAGCCTCCATTCTCTATATTCCTTTCATCAATATTTTCAGGAAGAATCAACCTAATACAATATGTTTCCTCTAATCTAACAGCTTACAGATATCTTCATTCCACCCTGCTGTTCCTCTCTACCCACGTCCCGCCCTACAGTTCCATGCAGCTGAGTGGCGGCCTCTGTAGAGGCATTCTTAAGGTATCTGATGCCGACTGGCGGCAGGGACGTCCTGGATACCGGCACCTGCTCCAACACTTTCCCCCACAGTACAATAGGGATCCTATAATACCCACAGGATGAAACGACCTTTTTTCTTTGAACTGATACCGAAAAACTTGTGAAAAAGTCTTTTTTTCTCCACGCATCGTAATGATTTTCAAGTTAGCACTTTCTTTCTCTCTTAATAAATACTCCAGGCATTTTTCCTTTCAACTTTGCTCCTACATATTTCATCAGTGTTTTCTTAACCCTTCAGCCCAGTGGCCTAACATATCCACAACCCTTCTTGTGTTGTATGATACATTCCCTCTAGGCCCGTTGTGCGTCACTGCCAACAACGGCTCCAGCTGTCCACATCCATCAACATATCCTCACTACCCAAGCTTCTCGGGTATGGCAGAAATACACTGATGACCCGAAGCCACAGTTCTTACAGGCACGAGGATTTATGACGCTTCCTCAACTCGTCTGAAATTTCACCACCTCCTTAACCCACCTCCTTACCATCGCGTTCACGGGTTATGCGTCGTAGTGGTCATAACGTCGTGCTCAGTAGCTGAGCCTGTCGTCTGCCATATCCACCCTGGAACCATCCTCACAGTGTGTTAAACTGTAGAGTCCTTCCAGGCAATCTAACCAGCCTGGCACACGCTCTCGATCCATTCTCATTTTCAGCAGTGTTAAGTATGGCCGGCCTCATATTTCACGAGCAATAAATCCTCAGAATATTCCTTCCATGTTTCTCCGATATAACTCATCTCTGGTAAGCTGGGATGACTTTCCTGCCGCTGCATATTCTGTCTTTAGGTGACAACATTTCTCGTTTTTTATGACGATGTCAGGATGAACTGGAACATTATGTTCACATTGTGCGTTATGTTCTCTGGCCACTACTGCTGCATCTTGTTCTGTGGTTCACGATCCACGTTATGTTCTCTCGCCGCTACCCATGTCCTCTGGAACCTCCAGACCAAATTTCAGTTTGGGGTCTAAACTGAAGATGACCAATGTTACAGAGTTAACAGAATCTACAGAAGGCGGTGGATCACTACAGGTCCACCTGGACTTCCTGCTCCAGTCTCTCCTCAACCAAACTTCAGGCAGAACCATACCTACCGACCTCCTGGATGTTACCTTGAATATTTTCCCCACAAGAAATTATTTACAATCCTCAAAGAGCCAAGTGATATGTTATCTCTTCAGCACTCGCCCAGCCAAACAGTAAATAACACAAGTTTTACCTTCCTTACATCCAATAAAACCAATTACAACTTTCTAACATCCAATACCACCGTTTTCAACACGACATCCAGTAAACTTATTTTGAGCTTGCTTACATCCATTAAAACCATTTTCAACTCCCTGATACCCAACAAAAACATTTCCACTTCCAAGATATCACGCAACACCATTTACAACTCCCTGACATCTAGTAAAACAATCTTCACTTCTCTGTCGTTTAAATGCAAATTTCATGTTCTAGAATCAAATGCAAGTTCATCTTGGCCCTCCTAAAGCAAATCTTTATCTATCTATCAATCAATCTATTCATCTTAATTACACCATTACTAATGCAGTGGTGTAGATCAGGTATATGTAGCCTCAGTAACATCCCACAAACATCCTCCACCCAGGCTCAGTGTCTTAAAGTGTAAAATAGACTTCCAGACACAGACAAATGATTCTGGATTTTTCACTTTACACACTATGTTGATTCGTCGAGACCAGTGTCTCCAGTCATGCCAACTCCACACATAATGCTTCCATTACAACCTGACCCCAGTTATTCCTCTCACATCTTTACGCGAAATATCTCTAGCCATGATAAATATTCTAGAAATATTAGTTCATCTCTACTATACTCCCATTTATTAACTTTACCAATGTGTCATGAATCACACGCTCTACCTTGTCAAACCATCATAAGACATGTCTACTCATGGTTCTTTCTCATGACTTCTCTGCACTATATGTCAATCTCACATCTTCCCTCTTCCTTCTATCTATCTATCCTCCTAAGTCCAACTGTCCTAAGCAAACTATTCATCTCTACTGTCCTTCCTCTTTACCTATCTTGACTTCTATGGGCTTCATCTCCCCAATATCCATTCTACTAATCTACTATTTTATAAACCAGTGAGACAGTATGCCAGAAGGCTCAATCCCCACTCCTCGCTACCGGTGAGGCAGCAGGTCAGCAGGCTCACCTCTCGTCCCTCATTGCTGGTGGGGCAGCAGGCCAGCAGCCTCCGTCCCTTACTACCGGTGAGGCAGCAGGTCAACAATGGATGAATTCCTCCCATGCAGAAGGCGCAGGAATTGAAGCCTTCACGTTCTCCATTCTCAATGACTTAGAGCAAATCATCTCCCACCCTACCCATATTCCTGACCGCTGTGACCACTCTCCTAACATTCTAGATATGATTTTCATCTCTAGTCCATCCCGCTCTAAGTAGGCAATCTCGTCCTCAATTGGTTCATCTGATCATACTCTCATAAATGTATCTATTCTAGCGGCACCTTTCCCTCCAGCAGCCCTTTCTAAGCGTAAATACTGACACCTGAACAAAGCTGACTGGAATAACTTACTTTACGTCTTTTCTGACTTTCCTTGGGTAATTACTGTCTCTTATTTGGTGATGCTTCTGCTTCAGCTAAACGCATAGCAGTAGTTATTCTTGTGGGGAAGGAAGCATCTATTCCCTCTTCAACCGTTCCTGTTCTGAGGCCATTCAGGCAAGGGATCAGGCATATCGAGCATGGAAAAACTCTCCTCCCCTTGGCCCCCATTCAGCTTTTATCGCTACCTGTAATCGCTGCAAGCACGTTATCCGTGAAGCAAGGCGTTCCTTTATTCAAAGGAAGTGCGATCACTTCTCCTCGTCATCTAACGATAGGTCTTTCTGGTCTTTAGCTAAGGAAATCTTTAACAACTTCAGTCGCTCTACCTTTCCCTCACTTTTCGTTCCTGACGGTACTATAGCTGTCTCTCCCATTGACAAAGCAACTCTCTTTGGTTCCCGTTTCTCCTCTAACTCCACCTGGGATAACTCTAACATTCCCTCACCCCTGATGCTCCTCTTACTAATGCTATGACTCTTCCTGGAATCTCTTTTCGGACTCTCTGAAAAGCGCTTCTCTCTCTGGACACAAGCAAGGCTTATAGTCCTGATGACATCCATCCCGTGTACTGAAAGAGTGTGCCCCTGTGCTTACTCTTCTGTTCCGCTTCTGTTTAAAAAATAAAACATTTTCTTCTCCTTGGAAGCATGCGTTGGTACATCCCATTCCTAAGAAGGGTAACCATTTTGACCCCTCTAACTATCGTCCGACTGCTTTGACATCTGACATCTCCAAAGTCTTTGAATCTCTCTTCATCTCCCATATCCTTAGATATCTTGCATCTCACAGTCTTCTCTCTGATCACCAGTATGGCTTCCGTAAGGCGAGATCCACTGGTGATAATCTCTCCTATCTGCTAATGTCTGGTCGTCATTCCTGAAAATTTTAGGGAGTCATGTGTAGTTGCCCATGACATATCCAAAGCTTTTGACAGGGTGTGGCATCGGGATCTCATCTCTTTTGTCTTCCCTACCTGACTTTGCTCCCGACAGCTGGCTGCTTGTGTGCTCCCACCTACAGTTAGACCAAGCAATACTCGGCAAGCTGCTGCATCACATGATTACTGTGTGGCCATCGGCAACTCAAGAGTGAGCCGTTTTGATAACTGCTTTTTTCCCTACGCATCAAAGCTTTGGAATTCTCTACCCTCTCATGTCGTTGCCGTTAATTACGATCGGCTCATTCTAAAAGACAAGCTTCTTACTTACTCTAAAATTCGTAAACACTTTCCCTTGTCTTTTCTTTTTCCCTTTCATAATTCTCTCTATATTTCAGCTATGGCCAGGCCTTGATGTGGACTTTTGTCCGCGACTGGAGCCTTCATCAGGTCAGCAAGATCACCACTGTCGCTCACTACTGGTGAGGCAGCAGGTCAGCAGGCTCACCTCCTGTCACTCACTACCGGTGAGGCAGCAGATCAGCAGGCTCACCTGCCACCCTTCATTACCGGTGAGGCAATAGATCAGCAGGCTCACCTGCCGCCCCTCACCACCGGTGAGGTAGCAATTCAGTAGACTCACCTCCCGTCCCTCACTACCGGTGAGGCAGCACGTCAGAAACCTTACCTCCAGCCCCTCACTACCGGTGACGCAGCGGGTCAGTACGCTCACCTCCTGCCCCTCCCTACCGATGAGGCAGCAGGTCAGCAGGCTCAACTCCCGTCCCTCACTACAGGTGAGGCAGCAGGTCAGTAGGCTCACCTCGCGCCCCTTACTACCGGCAAGGCAGCAGGTCAACAGGCTCACCTCCCGTACCTCAATACCGGTGAGGCAGTACGTCAGAAGGCTCACCTGACGCCCCTCACTACCGATGAGGCAACAATTCAGCAGGCTCACCTCTTGCCCCTCACTACCGGTGAGGTAGCAGGTCAGTAGGCTCACCTCCCTTAACTCACTACCGGTAAGGCAGCAGGTCAGCAAGTAAACCTCCCGTCCCTCACTATCGGTGAGGTAGCACGTCAGAAGGCTCACCTCCCCATTATCATTACCGGTGAGGCAACAGGTCAGAAGGCTCATCTCCAGCCCTTCACTACCGGTGAGGCAACAGTTCTGTAGACTCACTTCCCGTCTCTCACTACTGGGGAGGCAGCAGGTCAGCAGGCTCATCTCTCGTCCCTCACTACAGGTGAGGCAACAGGTCAACAGGCTCACCTCCAATTCCTCACTACCGGTGAGGCAGCAGGTTAGTAAGCCACCTCCCGTCCCTCACTACTGGGGAGGCAGCAGGTCAGTAGGCTCTCCTCCCGATCCTCACTACCGGTGAGGCAGCAGGTCAGTATGCTTACCTCCCATTCCTCACTACAGGTGGGACAGCATGACAGTAGGCTCACATCCCGTCCCTCACTACCGGTGAGGCAGCAGGTCAGTAGGCTCATCCATCGTCCCTCAATAACTGTGAGGCAGCAGGTAGTAGATTCACCTCCCGTCCCTCACTACCGTTCAGGCAGCAGGTCAGTAGGCTCAACTCCCGTCCCTCACTACCGGTAAAGGAGCAAGTCAGAAGGCTCACCTACCGTCACTCACTACCGGTAAAGCAGCAGATCAGCACGCTCACCTGCCACCCCTCACTACCGGTGAGGCAATAGGTCAGCAGGATCACCTGCCGCCCCTCACTACCGGTGAGGTAGCAGTTCAGCAGACCCACTTCCCGTCCCTCACTACCGGTGAGGCAGCGGGTCAGCATGCTCACCTCCTGCCCCTCCCTACCGGTGAGGCAGCAGGTCAGCAGGCCCACCTAGAGCCCCTCACTACCTGCAAGGCAGCAGGTCAGCAGCTCACCTCCCGTACCTCAATACCGATGAGGCAGTACGTCAGAAGGCTCACCTGCCGCCCCTCACTACCGATGAGGCAACATTTCAGCAGACTCACCTCTCGCCTCTCACTACCAGTGAGGCAGCAGGTCAGCAGGTTCACCTTCCTTCCCTTACTACCGGTGAGGCAGCATATCAGCAGACTCAACTGCCCCCCCTCACTACCGGTGAGGCAACAGGTCAGAAGGCTCATCTCCAGCCCTTCACTAACGGTGAGGCAGCAGTTCTGTAGACTCACCTCCCGTCTCTCACTACTGGGGAGGCAGCAGGTCAGCAGGCTCATCTCTCGTCCTTCATTAGAGGTGAGGCAGCAGGTCAGTAGGCTCCTCTCCCGTTCCTCACTATCGATGAGGCAGCAGGTCAGTAGGCTCACATCCTGTCCTTCACTACCGGTGAGACAGCGCGTCTGCAGGCTCACCTCCAATCCCTCACTACCGGTGAGACAGCAGGTCAGTAGGCTCACCTCCCGTCCCTCACTACTGGGGAGGCAGCAGGTCAGTAGTCTCTCTTCCCGATCCTCACTACCGGTGAGGCAGCAGGTCAGCAGGCTCAACTCCCGTCCTTCACTACAGGTGAGGCAGCAGGTCAGTAGGCTCACCCACCATCCCTCAATAACGGTGGGGCAACAGGCAGTAGGTTCACCTCCCGTCCCTCACTACCGTTCAGACAGCAGGTCAGTAGGCTCACCCACTGTTCTTCACTACCGGCGAGGCAGCAGGACAGAGGGCTCATCTCCCGTCCCTCACTTCCGGTGAGGTAGCAGGTCAATAGGCTCCCCTCCCGTCCCTCGCTACTGGTGAGGCAACAGATCAGCAGACTCACCTCTCGCCCCTCACTACCGTTGAGGCAGCAGGTCAATAAGCTCACCTCTCGTCTCTCATTACCAGTGAGGTAGTAGGTTAGCAGGCTCACCTCTCGCCCCTCACTACCGTTGAGGTAGCAGGTCAATACGCTCACCTCCCGTCTCTCACTTCCAGTGAGTCAGTAGGTCAGTAGGCTCACCTACCGTCCCTCACTACCGGTGAGGCAGCAGGTCAGTAGGCTCACCTCCCGTCCCTCACTACCGGTGAGGCAGCAGGTCAGTAGGCTCACCCCACGTCCCTCACTAAATGTGAGGCAGCAGGTCAGTAGTTTCACCTCCTGTCCCTCACTACCTGTGAGGCAGCAGGTCAGCAGGATCACTTCCCGTCCCTCACTACCGGTGAGGCAGAAAGTCAGTAGCATCAACCCCCCCGTCCCTCACTACCGGTGAGGCATCAGGTCAGCAGGCTCACCTACTGTCCCTCACTACCTGGGAGGCAGTAGGTCAGCAGGCTCATCTTCCGTCCCTTATAACTGGGGAGGAAGCAGGTCAGCAAGCTCCCCTCCCGTTCCTCATTATCGGTCAGGCAGCAGGTCAGTAGGCTCCCCTCCCGTTCCTCACTACTGGGGAAGCAGCAGGTCAGTAGGCTTACCTCCCGTCCCTCACAACCTCTGAGGCAGCAGGTCAACAGGCATAAAATCCCTTCCATGACTACCGGTGAGGGAGCAGGTGAGCAGACTCAACTCCCGCCCCTCACTACCAGTGAGATTGCAGGTCAACAGCTCACCTTCAGTTCCTCACTACCGGTGAGGTAGTAGGTCAGCAGATTTACCTCCTTCCCTCACTACCGGTGAGGCAGCAGGTCAGCAAGCTAAACTCTTGCCCCTCACTACCATTGAGGCAGCAGGTCAGTAGGCTCACCCCCCCGTCCCTCACTACCGGTGAGGCAGCAGTTCAGTAGGCTCACCTCCCGTCCCTCACTACTGGAATTGCAGCAGGTCAGTATTTTCACCTCCTGTCCCTCACTACCAGTGAGGCAGCAGGTCAGCAGGATCACTTCCCCTCCCTCACTACCGGTGAGGCAGAAGGTCAGTAGGATCACCCACCCGTCCGTCACTACCGGTGAAGAAGCAGGTCAGGAGGCTAACATCCCGTCCCTCATTACCGGTGAGGCATCAGGTCAGGAGGCTCACTTACCGTCCCTCACTACCGGTGAGGCAGCATGTCAGTATGCTCACCTCCAGTCCCTCATTACAGGTGAGACAGCATGTCAGTAGGCTCTTCTCCCGTCCCTCACTACCGGTGAGGCAGCAGGGCAGCAGGCTCACCTCCCGTCTCTCTCTACCGGTGAGGAAGCATGTCAGTAGGCTCCCTTCCCGTTCCTCACTACCGGTGAGACAGCAGGCCAGGAGGCTCACTTCTCGATCCTCACTATCGGTGAGGCAGCAGGTCAGTATGCTCACCTCTCGTCCCTCACTACCGGTGAGAGAGCATGTCAGTAGGCTCACCTCCCGTCCCTCACTACCGGTGAAGCAGCAGGTCAGCACGCTCACTTTTCGATTCGCACTATCGGTGAGGCAGCAGGTCAGTAGGCTCATATCCCGTCCCTCACTACTGTGGAGGCAGCAGGTCATTAGGCTCCCCTCCCATTCTTCACTACCGGTCAGGCAGTAGGTCAACAGGCTCACCTCCATCCCCTCACTTCCGGTGGGGCAGTAGGTCAAAAGGCTCACCTACCGTCCCTCACTACCGGTGAGGCAGCAGGTCAGTAGGCTCACCTACCGTCCCTCACTACCGGTGAGGCAGCAAGTCAGTAGGCTCGAATCCCGTCCCTCACTACCGGTGAGGCAGCAGGTCAGTAGGCTCGAATCCCGTCCCTCACTACCGGTGAGGCAGCAGGTCAGGAAGCTCTCTTCCCGTCTCTCACTACCGTTGAGGCATCATGTTAGTAGGCTCAGTCACGACTGGAGAGGCAGCAGGTCCGTAGGCTCACCCCCCGTCCATCACTACCGGTGAGGCAACAAATCAGCAGGCTCCCCTCTCATCACTCACTACCGGTGAGGCAGCAGGTCAGTATGCTCAGCTCCCATCCCTCTCTACCAGTGAAAAAGCAGGTCAGCAGGCTCACCTCCCATCCCTCGCTACCAGTGAGACAGCAGGTCAAAAGGCTAACTTCCCGTCCCTCAATACCGATGAGGCAGCAGGTCAACAAGCTCACCTCCAGTCCCTCAATACTGGTGAGGCAGCAGGTCAGCAGGCTCAATTCCATTCCCTCACTACCTCTGAGGCAGCAGGTCAGCAGGCAAAAAATCCCTTCCATCACTACCGGTGAGGGAGCAGTTCAGCAGACTCACCTCCCGTCTCTTACTACCGGTGAGGCAGTAAGCCAGCAGGTTCACCTCCCTCCTTCGTTACCGGTGAGGCAGTAGGTCAGCAGGCTCAACTCCTGCCCCTCACTACCGATGAGACAGCGGGTCAGTAGGGTCAAGCCTGTTCCTCACTACCGGTGAGGCAGCAGGTCAGAAGGCTCACCTCTCGTCCCTCACTTCCGATGAGGCAGCAGGTCAGTACGCTCAACTCCCGTCCCTCACTACCGGTGAGGCAGCAGGTCAGTAGGCTCATCTCCAGTCCCTCACTACTGTGGAGGCAGCAGGACATTAGGTTCACCCACTGTCCCTCACTAACGGTGAGGCAGCAGGTCAGCAGGCTCACCTCCCCTCCCTCATTACCGGTGAGGCAGCACGGTCAGCAGGCTCACCTACCGTATCTCACTAAGGTGAGGCAGCAGGTCAGTATGCTCCCCTCCCGTCTCTCATCACTGGTCAGGCAGCAGGTCAGTAGGCTCAACTCCCGTCCCTCACTACTGGGGAGGAAGCAGGCCAGTAGGCTCACCTCCCGCCAATCACTTCCGGTGAGACAACAAGTCAGCACGCTCCCCTAACGCCACTCACTGCCGTTGAGGCAGAAGGTCAGTATGCTCACCTCTCGTCCCTCACTACCGGTGAGGCACCAGGTCAGCAGGCTCACCTCCCGTACCTCACTACCAGTGAGACAGCAGGTCAACAGGCTCACCTCCAATCCCTCACTACCGGTGAGGAAGCAAGGTTAGCAGGCTCACCTACCGTCCCTTACTACCGGTGAGGCAGCAGGTCAGTAAGTTCCCCTCCAGTCACTAAATACGAGTGAGGCAGCAGGTCAGCAGGCTCACCTCCTGTCCCTCACTACCGATGAGGCAGCAGGTCAGCAGGGTCTCCATCTGCCCCTCACCAACGGTGATTTAGCAGGCCAGCAGGCTCACTTCCCGCCTCTCACTACCAATGAGGCAGCAGGTCAGTATGCTCACCTTCCGTCCCTCATTACCGGCGAGGCAGCATGTCAGTAGGTTCACCTCCTGTCCCTCACAACCGGTGAGGCAGCAGGTCAGCAGGCTCCCCTCCCGTCCCTCACTACCGGTGAGACGGCATATCAGTAGGCTCACCTCCAGTCCCTCACTACCGGTGAGGCAGCAGGACAGCAGGCTCACTTCCCGATCCTCACTATTGGTGAGGCAGCAGGTCAGTATGCTCACCTCCCGCCCTTAACTACAGTGGAGGCAGCAGGTCAGTAAGCACCCCTTCCATTCCTCACTACCGGTGAGGCAACAGGTCAGTAGGCTCATCTCCCCTCCCTCACTACCGGTGAGGCAGCAGGTCAGTAGGCTCACCTCCCCTCCCTCACTACTGGTGAGGCAGCAGGTCAGTAGGCTCACCTCCCGTACCTGACTAACGGTGAGGCTGCAGGTCAGTAGGCTCACCTCCTCTCCCTCACTACCGGTGAGGCAGCAGGTCAGTAGGCTCACCTCCCGTACCTGACTAACGGTGAGGCTGCAGGTCAGTAGGCTCATCTCCAGTCCCTCACTACTGTGGAGGCAGCAGGACATTAGGTTCACCCACTGTCCCTCAC
>JAYMFT010170329.1:0-10917 GCA_038088735.1 Panulirus argus | reverse complement strand
CCGGTGAGAGAGCACGGTCAACAGGCTCACCTTCCTCCTTTACTACCGGTGAGAGAGCACGGTCAACAGGCTCACCTACCGTACCTCTCTACGATGAGGCAACAGGTCAGTAGGCTCACCTCCCGTCCCTCAAGACTGGTGAGGAAGCATGTCAGTAAGTTTCCCTTACGTTCCTCATTACCGGTCAGACAACATGTCAGCAGGCTCACCTCCCGTCCCTCACTACCGGTGAGGCAACAGGTCAGCAGGCTCACTTCTCGCCCCTCACTACCAGTGAGGCACTAGGTCAGTATGCTCACCTCCTGTCCCTCACTACCGGTGAGGCAGTAGGTCAGGAGGCTCACATCCCGTCTCTCACTACCTGTGAGGAAGCAGGTCAGTTAGTTCACCTCCCGTCCTTCAATACTGGGGAGGCAGCAGGTCAGTAGACTCACTCCCGTCCCTCACTACCAGTGAGATTGCAGGTCAACAGCTTACCTCTAGTCCCTCACTACCAGTGAGGCAGTAGGTAAGCAGGCTCAACTCCCGTCCTTCAATACTGGTGAGGCACCAGATCAGCAGGCTCACCTCCCTTCCCTCACTTCCTCTGAGGCATCAGGTCAGCAAACTAACCTACTGCTACTCACTACTGGTGAAGCAATAGGTCAGCAGGTTCACCTCCCTCCCTCACTTCCGGTGAGGCAGCACATCAGCAGGCTCAACTCTTGCCCCTCACTAACGTTCAGGCAGCAGGTCAGTAGGTTCACCTCCAGTCCCTCACTACCGGTGATGCAGCAGGGCAGAAGACTCACATCCTTTCCCTCACGACCGGTGAGGCAATAGGTCAGTAGGCTCACCTCCTTTCTCTCACTACCGGTAAGGCAGCAGGTCAGAGAGTTCCCCTCCCGTCCCTAAATACAAGTGAGGCAGAAGGTCAACAGGCTTACCTCCCGTGCCTCACTTCCAGTGAGGAAGGAGGTCAGCAGGCTCGCCTTCCGTCCCTCACTACCGATGACGAAGCAAGTTAGATGGCTCACCTCCAGTCCCTCACTTCCGGTGAGGCAGCAGGTCAGCAGGTTCGCATCCCGTCCCTCACTACCGATGAGGCAGCAGGTCTGCAGGCTCAGCTCCCGTCCCTCAATACCGGAGAGGCAGCAGGTCAGAAGGCTCCTATCTCGTTCCTCATTACTGGTGAGGCAGCAGGCCAGCAGGCTCACCCCCTGTCCCTCACTTCCGTTGAGGCAGCAGGTACTAGGCTCACCTCCTGTTCCTCACTACCGGTGAAGAAGCAGAACAGCAGGCTCACATCCCGTGCCTCACTGCCGGCGAGGCAGCAGGTCAGCAGGCTCATCTCCTCTCCCTCACCACCGGTGAGGCAGCAGGTCAGTAGGCTCACCTCCCGTCCCTCACTACCGGTGAGGCAACAGGTCAGGAGGCTCACCTCCTGTCCCTCATTACCGGAGAGGCAGCAGGTCAGGAGGCTCACCTGCTGTCTTTCACTACCGGTGAGGCAGCAAGTCAGTAAGCTCACCTCCCACACCTCACTATTGGGGAGGCAGCGGGTCAGTAGGCTCACCTCCCGTCCCTCACTACCGGCTAGACAGTAGGTCGGCAGGCTCAACTCCCGTCCCTCAATACCGGTGAGGCAGCAGGTCAGCAGGTTTACCTCCCGTCTTTCATTACCGGTGAGGCAGCAGGGCAGTAAGCCACCTCCCGTCCCACACTTCCGGTGAGGCAGCAGGTCAGCAGGTACACCTCCTGTCCCTCACCACCAGTGAGAAAGCAGGTCAATAGGCTCACCTCTAGTCCCTCACTACCGGTGAGACAGTAGGTCAGCAGGCTCAACTCCAGTCCCTCAATACCGATGAGGCAGCAGATCAGCATGCTCACCTCCCGTCTCTCACTACCGGTGAGGCAGCAGGTCAGCATGCTCACCTCCCGTCCCACACTACTGGGGAGGCAGCAAGTCCGCAGGCTCAACTCCAGTCCCTCAATACCAGTGAGGCAGCAGGTCAGCATGCTCACCTCCCGTCTCTCACTACTGGTGAGGCAGTAGGTCAGTAAGCTCAACTCCCTTCCCTCACTACTGGGGAGGCAGCAGGTCAGCAGGCTCAACTCCAGTCCCTCAGTCCCGGAGAGGCAGCAGGTCAGCATGTTCACCTCCCGTCTCTCACTTCCGGTGAGGCAGCAGGTCAGTAAGCTCAGCTCCCGTAACTCACTACTGGGGAGGCAGCAGGTCATCAGGCTCCCCTCCCGTTCCTTATTACCGGTCAGGCAGAAGGTCAGAAGGCTCACTTCCCATCTCTGACTAACGGTGAGGCAGCAGGTCACCAGGCTCACCTCCCGGGTCTCACTACCGGTGAGGCAGCAGGTCAGTAAGCTCACCTCCCGTCCCTCACTACTGAGGAAGCAGCAGGTCAGTAGGCTCACCTCCCGTCCCTAACTTCCGGTGAGGCAGGAGATCAGCAAGCTCACCTCCTGTCCCTCGCTACCGGTGAAGGAGCATATCAGCAGGCTCACATATCGTCCCTCACTACCAGTGAGGCAGCAGGTCAGCAGGCCAGTAGGCTCACTTCCCGCTCCTCACTACCGGTGAGGCAGCAGGTCAATATGCTCACCTCCCGTCCCTCACTACCGGTGAGGCAGCAGGTCGACAGGCTCACCCCCGTCCCTCACTACCGGTGAGGCAGCAGGTCATTAGGCTCCCCTCCCGTTTCTCACTACCGGTCAGGCAGCAGGTAAAAAGCTCACCTCCCGTCCCTCACTACCAGTGAGGCAGCAGGTCAGTATGCTCACCTCCCGTCCCTCACTACCGGTGAGGCAGCTGGTCAATATGCTCACCTCCCGCCCCTCACTACCGGTGAGGCAGCAGGTCGACAGGCTCACCCCCGTCCATCACATCCGGTGAGTCAGCAGATCAGCAGGCTCACCTCCCTTCCCTCACTTCCGGTGAGGCAGCAGGTCAGTAGGCTCTCCCCCCGCCCCTAACTACCGTTGAGGCAGCAGGCCAGCAGGTTCACCTCCCGTTTCTCACTACCGGTGAAGCAGTAGATCAGTAAGCTCCATCCCATCCTTGAATACCTGTGAGGCAGCATGTCAGTAGGCTCACCTAACGTCCCTCGCTACTGAGGAGGCAGCAGGTCAGTAGGCTCCTCTCCCGTTCCTCACTACTGGTCAGGCATCAGGTCAGCAGGCTCACATCCCGTCCCTCACTACCGGTGAGGCAGCAGGTCAGTATGCTCAAACCCCCCCCCCCGTCCCTCACTTTCGGTGAGGTGGCAGGTCAGCAGACTCACTTCCCGTCCCTCACTACAGATGAGGCAGTAGGTCAGCAGGCTCACCATCCGTCCCTCACTACCGGTGAGGCAGCAAGTCAGAAGGCTAACATCCCGTCCCCTACTACCGGTGAGGCAGCAGGTCAGTGGGCTCACCACCAGTCCCTCACTAATGGGGGGCAGCATGTCAGTAGGGTCCCTACCCCACGTCTTCAGTAGTAGAGAGGCAGCAGGTCATTAGGCTCACCTCCCGTCTCTCACTACTGCGGAGGCAGCAGGTCAGTAGGGTCCCCTCCCGTCCTTCACTACCGGTGAGGCAGAATGTCTTTACGCTAACCTCCCGCCCCTCACTACTGGGGAGGCAGCAGGTCAGTAGGGTCCCCTTCCGTCTCTCACTACCGGTAAGGCAGCAGGTCAGTAGGCTCACTTCCCGTCCCTGACTACCGGTAAGGCGGCAGGTCAGTAGGCTCACCTCCCTTCCCTCAATACTGGGGAGGCAGCAGGACAGTAAGCTCCCCACCCGTTCCTCACTGCAGATGAGGCAGCAGTTCAGTATGCTCACTTCCCGTTCCTTACTACCAGTGAGGCAGCATGTCAGTAGGCTCACCTCGGGTCCTTCACTACTAGGCAGGCAGCAAGTCAGCAGGCTCACCTCCTGTCCCACACTACTGGTGAGGCAGCAGGTCAGTAGGCTCACCCACCCTCCCTCACTAACTGTGAGGCAGCAGGTCTGAAGGCTCACCCCCCTACCCTCACTACCGGTGAGACAGTAGGCTATCAGGCTCACCGCCCGTCCCTCTCTACCAATGAGGCAACAGGTCAATAGGCTCAGTCCTCGTCCCTCACTACCGGTGAGGCAGCAGGTCAACAGGCACATCCCTCATCCCTCTCTACCGGGGAAACAGCAGGTCAGCAAGCTCACTTCCCGTCCCACACTACCGGTGAGGCAGCAGGTCAGCATGCTCACATCACGTACCTTACTGCTGTGGAAGCAGCAGGTCAGTAGGCTCTCTTGCCGTCCCTTACTACTGGGGAGACAGCAGGTCAGTAGGTTCACCCCCCCCATCTCTCACTACCAGCGAGGCAGCAGGTCATTAATCTCTCCTCCCGTCTCTCACTACTGGGGAGGCAGCAGGTCAGTAGGGTACCCTCCTGTTCCCCACTACCGGTCACGCAGCAGGTTAGCAGGCTCACTTCCCGTCCCTCACTCCCGGTGAGGCAAGAGGTTAGCAAGCTCACCTCTCGCCCCTTGCTACCGGTGAGGCAGCAGATCAGTATGCTCACCTCCCGTTCTTCACTACCGGTGAGGCAGCAAGTTAATAGGCTCACCCCCATCCTTCACTACCGGAGAGGCAGCATGTCAGTAGCTTTCACCTCATCCCTTACCACCGTTGAGGCAGCAGGTCAGAAGGCTAACCTCCCGTCCCTCACTACCGGTGAGGCATCAGGCTAGCAGGCTCACTTCCTGCTCCTCACTACAAGTGAAGCAGCAGGTCAGCAGGCTCACCTCCCGTTCCTCATTACCGGTGAGGCAGCAAGTCAGCAGGCTCACCCCTGTCCATCACTACCGGTGAGGCAGCAGGTCAGTAGGATTCCCTCCCTTCTCTCACTACCGGTGAGGCAGCAGGTCATTATGCTCACCTCCCGTCCCTCACTAATGGAGAGGCAGCAGGTCAGTAGGGTACCCTCCTGTTCCCCTCTACCGGTCAGGCAGCAGGTTAGCAGGCTCACTTCCCGTCCCTCACTACCGGTGAGGCAAGAGGTTAGCAGGCTCACCTCTCGCCCCTCGCTGCCGGTGATGCAGCAGGTCAATATGCTCACCTCCCGTTCTTCATTCCAGGTAAGGCAGCAGGTTAATAGGCTCTCCCCCCATCTTTCACCAACGGTGAGGCAGCAGGTCAGTAGCTTTCACCTCATCTTTTTACCATTGTTGAGGCAGCAGGTCAGAAGGCTAGCCTCCCGTTCCTTACTACCGGTGAGGCAGCAGGTCTGTAGGCTCATCTCCCGTCCCTCACTAATGGGGAGGCAGCAGGTCAGTAGGCTCACCTAACGTCCCTCACAACTGGGGAGACATCAGGTCAGTACGCTCCCCTCCCGTTCCTCACTACCGGTCAGGCATCATGTCAGCAGGCTCAACTCTCGTCCCTCACTACCGTTGAGGCAATAGGTCAGTAGGCTTACCTAACGTCCCTTACTACTGGGGAGGCAGCAGGTCAGTAGGCTACTCTCCCGTTCCTCACTACCGGTGAGGCAGCAGGTCAGCAGGCTCACTTCCCGTCCCTCACTACAGGTGAGGCAGTAGGTCATTAGGCTCGCCCTCTGTCCCTCACTACCGGTGAGGCAGCATGTCAACAGGCTCCCCTCCCGTTCCCCACTCCCGGTCAGGCATCAGATCAGCACGCTCACCTCGTCCCTCAATACCGGCGAGGCGGCAGGTCATTACGCTCACCTACCTTCTCTCACTACTGGGGAGGAAGCAGGTCAGTCGGGTCCTCTCCCATCTCTCACTACCGGCGGGACAACAGGTCATTAGGCTCATCTCCCATCCCTCACAACTGGGGAGGCAACAAGTCAGTATGGTCTCCTCCCGTCTCTTACCACCGGTGAGGCAGCAGGTCATTAGGCTCACCTCCCATCCCTCACTACTGGGGAGGCAGCAGGTCAGTACGGTCCCCTCCCGTCTCTCACTACCGGTGAGACAGTAGGTCAGCAGGCTCATCTCCCGTCACTCACTACCGGTGAGGAAGCAGGCCAGGAGGCTCACGTCCAGTCCCTCACTACCGATGAGGCAGCAGGTAAGTAGGCTTACCTCCCGTTCCTCACTACTTGGAAGGCAGCAGGACAGTAGGCTCCCCTCCCGTTCCTCACTACCGATGTGGCAGCAGGTCAGTATTATCACCTCCAGTTCCTCACTAATGGTGAGGAAGCAGGTCAATAGGCTCACCTCCCGTCCCTTACTACTGCAGAGGCAGCAGGTCAGAAAGCTCACCTTCCAGCCCTCACTACCGGTGAGGCAGCAGGTCAGTAGGCTCGCCTCCCGTCTCTCACTACCGGTGTGGCAGCAGGTCAGTATACTCACCTCCCGTTCCTCACTACCGGCGAGGCAGCAGGTCAGTAGGCTTACCTCCAGTCCCTCACTACCGGTGAGGCAGCAGGTTAATAGGCTCATTTCCCGTCCCTTATTGCCGGTGAGGCAGCAAGTCAGTAGGTTCAACTCCCGTCCCTCACAAACGGTGAAGCAGCAGGTCAGGAGGCTCACCTCCTGTCCCACACTACCGGTGAGGCAGCAGGTCAGTAGGCTCACCTCCCATCCCTCACTACTGGGGAGGCAGCAGGTCAGTAGGCTCCCCTCCCGTTCCTCGCTACAAGTCAGGCAGTAGGTCAGCAGGCTCACCCCTCGCCCCTCATACCGGTGAGGCAGCAGGTCAGTAGGTTCACCTCCCGTCTCTCACTACCGGTGAGGCAGCAGGTCAGTAGGTTCACCTCCCGTCTCTCACTACCGGTGAGGCAGCAGGTCAGTAGGATCACCTCCCGTCCCTGACTACCGGTAAGGCAGCAAGTCAGTAGCTTACCTCCCTTCCCTCACTACTGGGGAGGCAGCATGTCAGTAAGCTCCCCTCCCGTTCCTTACTACCGGCGAGGAGCATGTCAGTAAGCTCACCTTCCGTCTATCACTACTAGGCAGGCAGCAGGCTCACCTCTCGCCCCTCAATACCGGTGAGGCAGCAGGTCAGTAGGCTCACCTCCCGTCTCACACTACCGGTGAGGCAGCAGGTCAGTAGATTTACCCACCGTCCCTCACTACCGGTGAGGCAGTAGGTCAGCACGCTCACCTCCCCTTCTTCTTTACCGGTGAGGCAGCAGGTCAGTAGGCTCAGTCCCCGTCCCTCACTACCGGTAAGGCAGCAGGTCAGGAAGTTCCCCTCCACTCCCTAAATACGAGTGAGGCAGTAGGTCAGCAGGCTCACTTCCCCTCCCTCTCTACCGGTGAGGCAGCAGGTCAGCAGGCTCACGTTCCGTCTCTCAATACCGGTGAGGCTGCAGGTCAGTAGGCTCGCCTCCCGTCCCTTGCTAATGGGGAGGCAGCAGGTCGGACGGCTCACCTCCCGTCTCTCACTACGAGCTAAGCTCCCCCAGTTCCTGTGGTCTGCCGATCCATCAGTCCGGGGTAATCCTCTCCGGCACTTGGATTATCCTGCCAATGGCCATTCATCTGATGCGTATTGGTAACTAGTAGTTAGCGGAGGCGAAAAGCGGTGTGGGAGGGAAGGGGAGCGATGGAAGAAGGGAAAGTGATGAAAGATAAGAGAGATGGAGAAACAGGACAAAGAAAAGAAGGGAAGAGAGAGAAATGAAGAGACGTTGAGAGAGATGATGAGAGGAAATGAGAATGTGTTCTAGAAAATATCGCTGTACAAGTATGGTTGGACACTTACATTATCGAAGGCAAGACGTGATAAGAGAAGTACACGGGAAAGACTGATGATCTATGACGAGGTTATCTGCTGGACGATAGTAATAGTATCTGAAATTTTGCATCTGTTTAGCAAGACTGAGAGAGCAAAATAAAAGGCTCCTACCCAACCACCACTTCCTCTAGCGTATTAGCCGTCAGGAATAGAGCCATGAAGGAGCAACTTATAGAGTGTACTGACATGGACAATCAAAAGGAGATAATGAATGGAGAACATAATCTGAAGCAATGCCAATCGTCGGTTTGCCTGGGGATGAAGTATCTTACTCAGGTAATGTCAAGAAAAAAATTGAAATTCGTGCACATGATATTGCCACTTGCAACAGAATTCTTCACCGATAATCTGCATCATTATAGAGTTTGGTGTACCATAATTCAAACGAACTAATGACTATAACTTTAATGATGAAACTTTTACCTACTTATTTATCACATCTTCACTGTAAACCTGATCAGCCGTTATTTCTGGCCACTGGACTTTTGTCTGATATGACTGAATTATCGTGAATTATGTTATCAAGATTATTAGGCTTTATGAAAACATATAAGTTCTTCTCAAGTCTGTGATCTTAAAGAGAAAATGATCTTAGATCTCAAAGTCTTTCTTCTTAAGGTTTACTTCTAAGTGACTCAGTTACTTATGTTGCTTTTCCTTGTATTGGCTTTAGCTTTTCCTTCATATTTAATAACGATTGGTGACCCAAACTGAACAGCATATTCTAAATGGGGCTGACTAGGATAAGACTAAGTATTGTTTTTCGTTTCATAGTGTATATATATACGTATCTTGTTATGAAAGCTAACATTCTGTGTGTTGTATTGTAAGTAATTAAATATTACTTTGCATGTCTTATGTCAGTGATGATTGTCAATCCGTCTTTTTGTACTTCTAATAATAGCTTCCTCGCCATTATTTCCTACCTTCTTATCGTCGACAAATTCAGAGATTTTACTGGTGAGTCCTGTCTCCAGATCACTGATAAAAATGAACGGTATATTGGACATACAATGATCCTTGAACCATCCCACTTATCACGGTGAACCAGCCGAATGCTTTCCTGTTTAATATCATTTGTCGTTTTCTGTCTGCAAGCAAGTCCCCGACCCACAAACATACTTGATCCCCTCTGCCGAGTGACCCGACTTTGCCCTCTCCAAGACTTGCATTTACTCTCCCCACTGCGACACCATCACATGGAACCAGTAACCCTCCTCTCTTTGTATTCGCACACACGCCTAGATCTCCCAGCAAAAGCTTCTCACTCTCTCTAGTGACTCTCCTGTCACACCTGATATACGTAGAAATACTTTCCAAAAAGTATCTCTATTAAATATATCGTACGCTTCCTCCACATCCATAAATGCAATATACAAATCCTTCTCTATCTCTACGTATCTCTTACAGATTCTCCTAAAGCTTTACTGTTCCTCCCTAGTCTGATGCTCTGTACATGTCCCACCCTTTCAACTACTATAAACCCATACAACTTATCAGGTGCACTCAGTACACTATTTGTGATTTGGACATTCACTCTTGTTCCCCTTACTTTTATAAGGTGGCGCTATACAGGCGTTCTACCACTCCTCAAGCAAATCATCTTGAGCGAAACATACCATACACATAAATCCTAACTAACCAGTCATTATCAACGTCACTTCTTTTCTTAAGCAATTCCATTGCATTGCCATCCACCTCACCCCCTTTGCCACACTACATCTTACGCAAGGCTCAGTCCCTTCTCTTTTCACCAGACTACTTGCCTTGACTCTCTCGCTTCCCATACTTCCACATCCCATACCCTCCATAGCTTTCATTCTATCATCCACTACATTAACAGTCCCTTGATATATATAGTTACGCCAGGATCTTCATCCAGAGGCTCCTGTAGCCGAAGGCGCGCTACTTCCAACAGCAGCAAAATGTGGACTCCTTTGGAGTGAGAAGTTCTTTGACGAGTCTGTACGCTCAATGATACAGCGTCGCCAAAGGTGACTTTTCGCTCATAGTGCAACCTCATGCGAGCGGAGTCCGGCAACTCCAATAACAGTATATATAGGTCTTTACAGTGGCACACTCAGCATGAAAACTAAATTCAGTTGATGGAATTGGATTGCTGTAGAGACCATAAAGAAACTATAAAGAAGCGTTGTATATTCGTTATGCTGGGAGTCACAAGGAATGTATATCCATTACGTTCATTATGCTCCTGAAGAGGTTTTTATTGTAGGGTCTAGTACAAGTGATAATATTAAAGAGTGCGAACCTTCCAGTACATCAGTATAGCATTATGTGCCTCAAATACTTGACTAAAACCTACAGGACAATCGCTGGTGTTGACATCATCATTAAGTCCCAACAGGTGACACCGTCGCTGTTACCCGGACGCCGTTGTCTGGCCGAGACATACTGTTAAATCCCAACAGGTGACACCGTTGCTGCTACCCGGACCACAGATACCGTAAAGATTTAGCAGCTGAAACCGTAACCGTTGCCTCTGGTGGAGAAAGTTATTACTCTGTTCTACTAACAAGAACTCCCTCAGCTGATGTTGAACTTGAGGCTCCAACTCCCGGTTAACCCGAACACCCGTGTGGTAAACTTCCTCTGTTGCCGAAAATCATAAAGGCAAAATTCAGGGAACTTGTCAGCATGTTTTAGAATGACAAGTTGGCAACTTGTGGCTTGACACAGACGCCAGAAGTTAGACATATTGCTCCGGCCGCCACAGACTGTGGTCGACACAGACTTGAACAATAGCGGTAGTCTCCTGGTTCGTTAGTAACAACAACACATTTGTTCATCAGCTCTCCCTAAAGATAACTATTTCACTCAATACATGTGCAACATTACTTTCCTCTGTCGTTAGTGGTCTGACGTAACTGGTGGCGTGGGGATCCACCGGTGTTCCATGTTTCCTCCGCCTGACGTAAGTGGTGGTGTGAGGATCCTCCGAGGCGTCATACTCCCTCCACCTGACGCAAGTTGTGGTGGTGGGTTCCTCCTTGGGCTCCATTACCCATAATACTGGATAGCCTGTCTTCCGTGTGAGGGGCAGTAAGTGCTGGACCACCACACCAGGTTTCTCGCTCTGGTTAATGTCTTGGCTTTGTTTGACCCGTCACTTCTCACCACAACTGCTCTTACCATTTCCTTGTCTCCCATTCCCTCTGTTGTTTCAAGAGAAAGGT
>JAYMFT010170318.1:0-12245 GCA_038088735.1 Panulirus argus | reverse complement strand
CATGAGCAAGCATTCAAGAAGGTCAAGGCAGCTCTGACTTCACCACCTGTCCTGGCACCCTTCAACCCAGCCTCGCCTGTGATCCTGCAGACAGACGCCTCACACCTGTATGGACTAGGCTACACCCTACTTCAAGACAACGGCCTGGTCAGATGCGTCTCATCTAGTGTGGCTCTTGGTATCTCACGGACACAGAAACTAGCTACGCCACCATAGAGCTGGAGCTACTTGCAGTCACTTGGGCCATGGCTAAGTGTCGCCTATACCTGTCTGGACTTCAACATTTCACCTTGATGACTGACCATTGCCCCCTGATACCGATTCTCAACCACCACACCCTGGATGCCATTGAGAATCCATGCCTACAATGCCTCAAGGTGAAAGTGGCCCCCTACATCATCATCGCAGTCTGGCACGCGGGGAAACAACTCTGTATACTGGACACTCACCAACAGTCACTACCCTCTTCTCACTCACTTTGTTTCCTCTTATCTGAAAACCCCTTAAAAATCTTCACCCTTGCCTTTTTCAGTTCAGACATTCCACCAGCTGCCCTTCTCAATGCATTCACGTCCAAGAGACCCTCTTTTGCATACCTATCAATTAGTATGCAATCCAGTAATATCCTCTTACCATATTTCCTAATTACCTGCATATACTTATGTATGTTCCCCTTTTAGACCAGGTATAACTAGTTACCAGTCCTTTGTCCCCCTTTTTGAACCAGGTATATCTAATTACCAGTCCTTTTTCAGCACACAACTCCACAGGCTATTCATGAATCCTGTTCACCTCAATAAATACCCCATGGTCCCTAGTTTTACCCTCAGTTGCCACGGTATTCACTCTTGCATACAAATCTTCCATCACCAATACCCAATCTCTTGCACCAAAGCTCCCGACACACTCACTCAGCTGCTCCCACAACACTTCACTTTCGCCATCTTCCTTCTCATTGTCAGGTGCATAAGCACTAATAATTACCCATCTCTCACTACCCACTTTCATTTTATCCATATCAGTTTGGAACTGACTTCCCAACACTCTTTCATACATTTCTAACCTCTAACTTGATCATTAGTGCTACCCCTTCTTTAGCTCTTGCCCTCACCCCAACCCCTGATTTTACCCCTCTGACATTCCCAACCATTCTTCACCTTTACCCCTGAACTATTCTTTAACTCAGATCCAAAACATTCAGATTCCTCTCCTCAAACATACTACATATCTTTCTTTTCATCCTAGTTACATCCACACGCATTTAGATACCCCAGCCTAAGTGAATAAGGAAAATGAGCATGCTTCTTATAGCAGTTTCATGTGTTATGTCTTTCGGAAAATGAAATACATGAAAGGGGGAGTTTCTAGCCTTCAATGACATGCAGGGCATATGGTGGTAGGATTCTTTTTTTCCATACCCTTGGGATCAGTATTGTTTTGTTATGCATTTGAATATATATTCATGTTAGAGTTCTTGTTTAGTGGTTTGATCCTGTGTATGCTAACAATTGTAAAGTGACTGTTTAGTCATATGAATGAGTATATGGTCATATTTATAAGGCATTTTTTTTCTGGCTTGATCCAGCTTTTGTTAACAATTGTAAAGTGATTGTTAAGGGATATAATTGAGTATATGATCACATTTATTAAGCAGTTATTTAATGATTTAGTTCAGCTTATGCTCACTTATACAAAATGATTGTTTTATGGCTTGATATTTTATGGCTTGATAGTAGCATACAATTCCATGGTTTATGATTTAGTTTATGCTTGCTTTTGTAAAATGAAAGTTTTAAGATTTGATTTAGTGTACCATCACTTTTGTAAAGCTGTATCATATTTTTTTTTCTCTTGTGACAGTGATGGGGATGATGTGGGTGGAGATGAGAGCTGCAGGAGGCCGGACCCACGGCCACCTGTTCTGGGTGGGGAAGATATCCCAGGAACTCACTGCCATCACCCACAGTCTGGGGAATGGGGAAAAGATTCTCATGGTGAATGGGAAAAGTCACCCCTCTGTCTTTCACCTCATGCCTCGCATCACCTCTATGCTCATTTTCAAGGTGACACTAATATGATAATTTTTTTACTTGCAAGTATTTTCTTTCCATTAGAATTTACAAATTCTTGATAAAGCAGTTTAGTGACAAAGTAAGTTGTGATACTATGTGTTGTTTGTGATATTTTGATATTGATACTGAAGGTTTGATAGTCTCATATTTGTAAAGTTTGATGTGGCAGGTTTGATAATGAGTTGTGTGTCTGCAGTTTGGTATGGTTGGTTAGGTAAAGTGTCATATATACTGTTTGGTATGGTAAGTTTGAGGCTGTGTCAGGAGTGCGGTTTGGTATAGCAGGTTAGAAAAAGTGTCGTATATGCTGCTTGATATGATAAGTTTGATACCGTGTCAAGTGTGCAGTTTAGTATGGCAAGTTAGATAAAGTTTCATGTGTATTTTGGAATGATATGTTAGATAAAATGTGATTTGTGCAGTTTGGTATGATAGGCCAGATAAAGCATTATTTGTGCAGTTTAGTATGATAGGTTAGATAAAGTGTTGATTGTGCAGTTTGGTATGTTAGGTTAGATGAAGTGTTCATTGTGCAGTTTCGTATGATAGGTCAGATAAAGTGTCATGTTTGCAGTTTGGTATGGCAGGTTTGATGAAGTGTAATTTGTGCAGTTTAATATTGTAGGTTAGATAAAGTGTCATGTGTGTAGTTTGGTATATTAGGTTAGATAAAGTGTCATTTGTGCAATTTGGTATGGTAAGTTGAATAAAGTGTCATGTGTGCAGTTTGGTATGGCAGGTTATATAAAGTGTCAAGTGTGCAATTTGGTATGGCAGGTTAGATAAAGTGTCATGTGTGCAGTTGGGTATGGTAGGTCAGAGAAAGCTTCATTTTTGCAGTTTGGTATGGTAGGTTAGATAAAGTGTCAAGTGTGCAGTTGGGTATCATAGGGTAGATAAAGTGTCATTTGTGCAGTTTTGTATGATATGTTAAAGTGTCATGTGCAGTTTGGTATGGCAGTTAGATGAAGTGCCATGTGTGCAGTGTCGTATGATAGTGTAGATAGTGTCATGTGTGCAGTTTGGTATGGAAGGTTAAATAGTGTCATACTAAGGGAATCAAACTGCAACAGACTATTGGGTACATTCGAGGGCATTTGTGCTAGTGGAAGATATGAGAAACTCACAGATTAGTTTGGTAAAAGGTAGAAGGTATGTAGATAATTCAAAGAGAATAACCTGCAAATTGTCATTGTGACTAAAGGAGGCACAGATAATGTAAATCATGTACTTGAAGTGAAGTATTTATCAAGTCTATTCTTAAACATATCTGTAGTTCTGTTTTCACCTTTATAATTGGCAGATCATTCCATATGTTAACAATCCTGTTAATAAAAAAAGTATTTTGCTTCATATGAGGTAAAACAGTTACCCATGAGTTTGTATCCATTACTGTAAGTGAAATCAGACAAATCAAGTCTTAAGTATCTTGATAGATCAAGATTATCAAAGTCTTTGATAGTTTTGAATACTTGTATTAGATCAGCTCTTAGCTTTCTCTTTTCTAAGCTAAATAGATTAAAGTCATATAATCTGCTTTTATAGGATTTGTTTCTCCACTGGGAAATCATCTTGACACCTCAATGCTGCTTGTACCCTCTCCAGTCTGTCTTTTTTGTAGGTAGGGTAACCAAAACTGGACCCAGTATTCAAAATGGGAAAGAACCAATGAATTCTAAAGAGTAAGGATGATTTCCTTGGACTTAAGTTTGAATCCTATGAATCCAAGAATTTTGTTCACTCTTTTTTGCTACTTCTGTGCATTAATTACTTGACTTTAGGTCACCAGAGATTATTACCCCTAAGTCCTTTCCCTCATTTACATTTTGCAGATCAACAGAACTCATCCTGTAGCTTGCCCTTTTGTTTTTTTGCTACCCATATATAAAGCTTTCACTTATTGTTATTAAAATTCTTTTGCCACGTATGAGCGTAGGCCGTCAGTTTCTCTATATCAGATTGAAGCTGCACATTCGTGTTCATTTGTAGATTTATTTCCCAGCTTTGTATCATCAGTGAATTTTGATATCCTGCAATGCAGCCTATTAAAAGTATCATTAATGTATATGAGAGAGAACTTGTCCGAAGACTGATCTTGTGGCTCTCCACTTCTTACATCTAACTATTCTAAGGCTTGACCATTAATCACAACTCTTTTATTATGGCCAATCAAACCAATTTCCTATCCACCGATGTACAACCTCCATCGTTGCCACGTGACTTAATTTTTGCCAGTAACCTTTGATTTGGAACTTTATCAAGTGCCTTTTGAAAATCTAGGTAGACAATATCAGCTACTTTACTTTCATCATAAATGTTGATTATATCATAAAAGAAATCTAGCAAATTTGTCAGACATGAGCAATTTCTTCTAAATGGTTGATAATTCTATCTTAAATGGTGGTTTCTTCAAGTTTTCCAGCCATAGACCGTAAGCTAATTAGACAGTAATTTCTGCACAGACTTAACTTATATGAATACTGGTGTTATTTTTCCTGTAGCAAGTGACTTCTGAAAATGGAAGTCAAGAGCTTAACTATCTCATTTTTTTGCCTCCTTCATTGTCCTCAGATAAAACTTATCCTAACCTGCCATTTTAGTCATTTTCATTCCGTTTATTGCTGATAGTATTTCTTTAGTATGTCTCCAGATTTTGTCATTATGTTGAAGAATGTTCTCCTTTCTTATCATTGAAACTGGATTCTGGACATGGGTTGTGTCTTTGATTGTAAATACAGATGAAAAAAAAAAAGTCATATATTTATGCCATGGCCTTGTTATCTTGAACCAAGTCACTGTTTCCATAATTAATGGATGAATTGACTGAGTAATGACTCGTGCTTCTAACATAACTAAAACTATTTAGAGTTTCTGTTGCTATTTTCAGCAGAGTACATTTCATATTGATGTTTACTTTTTTGTGTAACTCTCTTATTTTGTCTACACAAATTTACAAAACTTGCTCTATCACGTTGGTTATTGGTCTCTTTGAATTTCTTATGAGCTATATTCTTAGACAAGAGGCACTTTTTTATTTCACTGTTCCTACACCTTGGATTGGTTTTAGGAATAGACCGTATATATATATGATCCCTCTATTGCGTTGAAGGTTTTTGAAAGCTTTTCCCTGCTATGTTCATGTTGTTTTCATTGATCACATCATCCCAGGTTTGCCCCTCAAGAGTAGTGTGAAGATTGTTAAAATATACAAATTTAAAATCAGATATATTTTTGTGGCTGTCAAGTTGACCACCATTACATTCAGTGTTGAAAGCAGCCTTTAAAGTTATTTTTCGGTGTTCACTTGTACCAAACATTTATTCAGTTTCAGTATTATTAATGAGATTCTCATTTGGAGTTACAACTGATTCTAACATATTCTCATCACAAGTAGGTTTCTCGACTAATTAGATTAGTGTGCAGCTTGGTGTGGTGTGTTAGTTAAAGAGTCTCGTGCACTTTGGTATGGCAGTTTTGATGTGTCATGTGTGCGCTCTGGTATTGTAAATTTTATAGTTTATTATGTGCAGCTTGGTGTAGTAATTTGATGAAGTATCATGTGTGCAAGTTGGTTTGGTAGGTTTAACAATGTTAGTGTGTTTCTTTTCCAAGTAGTTTGATAATGTAACATGTTTGTAGCTTGATTTGGTAGGTTTTATAATGTAACATGTAACATGTGTGTAGCTTAGTGTGGTAGGTTTGATAATGTTCATGTTTCTTTTTTAAGTAGTTTGATAATGTAATGTGTGTAGCTTGGTATGGTAAGTTTGTTAATGTAACGTGTGTGTAGCTTGTTTTGATAGTGTAATGTGTGTAGCTTGGTGTGGCAGGTTTGATAATGTTACGTGTGTAGCTTGGTGTGGTAGGTTTGGCAATGTTGCGTGTATAACTTGGTGTGGTAGGTTTGATGATGTTACTTGTGTAGCTTGGTGTGTTGGGTTTGATAATGTAACTTGTGTAGCTTGGTGTGGTAGGTTTGAAAATGTTACATGTGTAGCTTGGTGTGGTAGGTTTGGTAATGTTGTGTGTATAGCTTGGTGTAGTAGGTTTGATGATATTATGTGTGTAGCTTGGTGTGGTGGGTTTGATAATGTTACATGTGTAGCTTGATGTGGTAGGTTTGGTAATGTTGCGTGTATAGCTTGGTGTGTTAGGTTTGAAAATGCCATGTGTGTAGCTTGGTGTGGTAGATTTGATAATGTAGTTTGGTGTGGTAAGTTTGATAATGTTACGTGTGTAGCTTTGTGTGCCAGGTTTGATGATATTACATTTGTACAGCTTTGTTATAGTAGTTTTGATAATGTTACATGTGTAGCTAGGTGTAGTAGGTGTGATAATGTAAAATGTGTGCAGCTTGGTGTGGTAGTTAGATAATGTTACTTGTGTATCTTGTTGTGATGAGTTTGATATGTCATGTGTGGAGTTTGGTAGGGTAGGCTTGATAATGTTACATGAGTGAAGCTTGGTGTTGTAGGTTTGATAATGTAACATGTGCAGCTTGGTGTGGCAGGCTTGATAATGTAATATTTGCAGCTTGGTGTGGTAGGCTTGAGAGTGTATCGTGTATAGCTTGGTGTGGTATGTTTGATAATGTAATGTGTGCATCTTTGTTTGGTAGGTTTGATAATGTAGCATATGCATAGCTTGACTTGGTAGGTTTGATAATGTAACATGTGTAGCTGGGTTGTAATAATGGCCCATGACATACACCCCTTCAAGACTGTTAGCATTAATCATAACCATAGTATCAAACATACCCATCTTTAACAGATGGTAACCTTTCTTTCCACACACTCATGAGTACACCCTTAACTCCCCCACTCACCCTGTGATTTCATAGTTCCTCATGCTGCCAGGTATCATAGACACTTTATGTAAACTAACACTCAAACCAACCTGTTTCTCTTGCCTTAATTAAAATGAAGATTATGTAATTACAGCACCCTTACTTTTCTGTACCTTTATTTAGCGTCTTAACAGAAATATTGGAGAATTGTGCCAAAGTTCGTTATTACAGCTTGAAACTTTTAAGGTAAACTTCTTCAGAATATTATAACACTTCTCAGTGGAGTGTACAAGTAAGGTATACTTCTTCAGAATATCATTACACTTCTCAGTGGGAGTGTACAAACCTAATGTACAGTGACAGCTTTATTTCAGAATTGTACATAGTACAGTGAATCATGTTGCTTTTTTTTCTGTATTTGGTACTCTGAATCACAGAATTACATTGGTTCTGTTTGGGTATGGAATGGTGAATCTGAATGGTTCCTTCTGCACAGGGTTATGGTGAATCATTGCTGCTCTATATGGTTTCCTCTGCATATGGTATGGTGAATCACATTGGCTCCCTCTTCGTGTGGTATGGTGAATCACAGTGACTTCCTCAGTATATGGTATGGTTTACAGATATACATGGATGGGAAATGATGGAAGAGAAGAACAAAAGGGTTTGATTGACTATGTGGCAGTGGATGAAAGATTGAGAGAGGCTGTGCTGGATGCTAGAGTTGTGAGAGGATTCTTTGGAGATTCTAACCATTTTGCAGTTGTTTTGAACGTGAGTACTGGGAAGAAATGGAGGCTGATTTTGAGCGATCAGGGCCTGAACATGCAGGAGGAGGAAAGGTTTGCATGGAATAGAGTGAAATGGAATGATGTGGTATAGTGGGGTTGATGTGCTGTCAGTGGACTGAACCTGGGCATGTGAAATGTCTGGGATAAACCATGGAAAGGTCTACGGAGTCTGGGCGTGGATAGGAAGCTGTGGTTTTGGTGCATTATACATGATAGCTAGAGACTGAGTGTGAGTGAATGTGGCCTTTTTTTGTCTATTTCCTGGCACTACCTTGCTGATACAGGGGATGGCAATGCTGTGGGGTGGGGTGGCATCAGGAATGGATGGAGGTTAGCAAGAATGAACATGTATGTGTGTATATGTTTAAATCCATGTTTATATATGTGTATATGTTGATATGTATATGTATGTATTGTGCATATATGTGCGTGTATGTATATATGTGGGTATATGAATGGGTGGGTCTTTCTTCGTCTGTTTCCTGGCACTACCTCGCTGATGCGGGAAACAGCGATCAAGTATGATAAATATGAATAGATATATATCTGTATAATAGAATTGGTATAGATTATTTCTTGCGAGATACAGACAGATGTTTTTTAGGGTTTGTAGCCTGTACTTGTGTTGTAAGATATCTGTCTACCTAACCACAAAATGCTAGCATTGTTATGCTGTATTCCACCAGGCTAGGCTGAAAGTATCACCCTGGCTGTTGCAATACTTGCCTGATGGTCTGACGAAAAAGGATGCATGGATACTCAAAAGAACATACCGTGGATGGTGGAATGGTATCCACTATCTTGAGCTTGGATGTTCGAGACCATGGTTGAAAATACCTTGATAGGCAAGGGACCTTTGAACTGAGCTTCCACAGAACCCAAGCTCTTACAGTTTTTTACATAAGTCTGGTTTAAAGCTGTGCCATTTATAAACAGCAACTAGCTCACCTCTTAGGCCCCTGCTCCTTTAGATACCTACAAACCCACATATCTTTTGTAAAATTCTCACCACCCGTTCCATAACTGGGTTAAAACAGCCTTAAAGACATTACACACCCTCAGTGCAGACCCACCTTCATGTAGAACCACTCGCCTTCTCTTCTTACTTGCGCACGTGCCTTACACTGTTGATACCTCACTGCTTTTGGTGGCCTTCCTTCCACACCACGTATTTGCAGCACTTTCCACAAAGCATCTCTATCAACTCTTATTATATTCTTTAAGTAGATCCATAAATGCAGTGCTCCTCTTTCTCTTTAGTATTTCTCACACACATTTTTCAGAGCAAGTACCTGGTCCACCTGTCCTCTGTCATTTCTGAAGCCACATTATTCTTCCGTGATCTGGAGCTCTGTGCATGCTACCACCCTCTCAGTCACCACTCTGTCATACAACTTACTTATTTTACTTAGCATAGTTATATGTGTTGTTAATGGACTGAACCAGGGTATGTGAGGTGGCCGGGGTAGACCATGGAAAGGTTTTCACTGCATTGCATATGACAGGTAGAGAGTGGATACGAGCAAGTGCGGCCTTTCTTCATCTAATCCTTGCATTACCTCACCAACTAGTAAAATGGCACTCAAGTATGAAAAAATTAAAATTTCACTTTCGTATTATCTTGCTGTTCTTATACCTTTGTGGTTTGAACATTTAGTTTTGCCTTTGTGATTCGAAGTCGCTTACATTCCCCCTTGTCTTTATTTATTGGCAATATACAGGCATTCTACCAGTCCTGCAACACCTCACCTTAACCTGTACATACATTGAAAGTCCTAACTAGCCAGAAAACATTGTGTCATTTCCTTTCTTGAGCAACTGAAGTGTCATCCCATCCACTCCAGCCTGTTTGCCATACTTCATCTTATGCAAAGCATTCACCACTTTTTTATCTTTTTTGACCAAATAGTTGCCATGATTCTCTTGCTCCTGCATACCTTCATAACAAAAACATCCTTTTTTAGGCATCATATCTTTTAATGCTTTCAACAGTCCTTCGAAATACTCACACTATTTCTTCTTCACCTTGAGTTAGCCTTTTACCACTTCCCATCTACTTCCCTCGCTGATGCCATTTATGATTTAACTTGGCTTTCAACTTGAAGAAGAGTCCACTCTTGGAAATGAAACATAATTTAGATGTTTTTGATATATCCCAAAATATTTCCATCTATTCTTATTTATTCTCTGCACTTATGCTGCATTTCAGGTCACATAGTGTTTGTTCATTTCTTTCTTCTCTTTCTGCTCAAGATTTGGATGTAGACCAATTTTCTCAAAGAAATTAATGTTTAATTACTGTGTGAGATTGATCTCTTTAAGGTCATTTTGTATCTGCTGCTTAGAGATTTACATGACTTCAGTTTGATAAAGAATTGAAATATTATATATTTGTTTCTGCAGGTGAGGGTGGAGGGGATGGTCCAGCAGTAGGTGTAGGATCAGCAGAGGTGGGGTCTCCCTGTTTTGTTGGTGGTGAGGGTGGGTCCACACCACCTGCTGTTCGCTGGTCCCAGTCTCTCCTCCATTTGCTAGATGATCCCCAGGGAGTACAGCTATTCCAGGAGTACCTCAAAGAGGAATGTGGCACATTTGAGTCACTTAATTTTTGGTTCGCCTGTAATGGACTCAGGAAATCTGACCGCCAGGACCCCTCTCAACTTGTCACAATAATATGGAAGCGATTCATCAGGAACTATGCTGTACGGGTCACGGAGAAGACATACAAATTGGTTAATGATCGCATTAATGCACGGAGTATAGACCGAAATATTTTTGATGCTGCGCAGAGAGAGGTAAGTGCTGTTTTTCCATGTGTGTATTGTGGAACACTTTGGCTTATAATTTCTGTCTAAACTATGTGATGTGATAAAATAGGTTGTTTTTGCTACTTGTTGCTTATTGTTGAAATTTAAATGTGGCTGTCATTTTGCATTAACTAATTTTTTTTAAAGTGTTACTGAACTCTGTTAGCTCGTGGTTTTATTGTTGATAAAAAGTCACTTTCGGCGGTGTAAACTGGATTACAATCTTGTCAAAGAACTCCTTACTCTAAAGGAGTAGATAGGTAGTAGTTGTTAGGTAGCCACTGACCAGGGAGGTATGTTACCGGTACTACCCGCCTTGATATCACGTAGGTTAGTGGTGGCTGCACAGTGAACCAGCACTTGAGTGGTTCAGTGGTTGTCAAGCTGGGCTCCTCTGTCTCAGGTAACTGTCTTTTCTTTCTACCTCACCCACATATGAACTGCTGGCATTATGTCCATGAACATACAATCTCTCCATGTCACACATAGCACTTAACAAAATTTAACTCACACAACTCATTCATCATAACTCTAGATTTTCCTGCTGTGAACACTATGTGCTAGGTCTGTGTTTTGGCAAAATGGTTGGAGCAATAGATAGAAGTAGTAGGGAGGAACATTATAGGATCATTAGGTAGAAGTAGTTGGTAGGAACATTTAGGTGTGAGCATTAGTTGGTAGCAGTAGGCTAAGAAGCAGTAATTGAGTTCACTAGTTATGGAGACTCATTTGCCATGGCCACCTCATTGAGGGTAGTATCCTAAGGGAATGGGCATCATAGATATAGATAGATAGATAAATAGTAGGTTGGATATGTAGAAGTAGTTGGTAAGAACCTCAGGTAGGAGCCTCTAGAAACACTACGTTAGAGTTGCCCTCTGTCAGTGGCCTGTTAAGGTGAGGCAGGTGAGGCACTCATAAGCTAAGATATGGCACGACTTCACCAAATATAGAGAATCTTTTCCCATAGCGACCCCCTCATGGGAGTTTTCTAAGAGAATGGGCATCATATAGATTGATAGAAAGAGTCCACCCTTTTCTTGCTACTGATTGTGTTGTAGCCTTGAAGCTGCAGGAGCCCCTTTACAGGGGATCTTTATGTTATATGTTAATAATGATAAGATGATTTTCATATTAAGTCCCCTAGCTTAGATGAGTCATTCTCTAGTGCTTAGTACTAATACTTCTGTGATTTTCTAAGGAGCCCACCTGTCTTTATTAAGGTCAGTTGAGAATTTATGGCTAATTTTAAGTCAACATCTATCTTTACATTTAATAGTTACTTTGGCTTTCTCCCAGATGAAAGGTATATTATAGAATCTAGTATCATTAATATCATGAGGATAGAGTGCTGAATATCATTCAAGGCATGTATAGAAATGATCAATTTATTTTAATAGAAAATGTTAAAGAGAAATGTTGTTAAAAGCTTTCTGAATTTAATCTTAACATTATGTCAGTCTTGTGTCTGCTCTTTTTATGTGAGGTCAGGTCAAGACTCAGGTAAAGGGAGGGTCATGGAGACACCTGAATCAACCTGGTTTCTTATGTCTACTGTCAACCTTGTTCCCTCTTTGTGTATATGTCTAGCTTGATTCATCTTTAGTCCTCTCATTCTGTAAATATCCTCTGAAAATGTGTTAATCCACAGAAGTGCTCAGGATCTCATGTTTCCTTTTCCGTGTGTCTTTTTCAGCATTTATAGAATCATGTGACTTATGATTTTGTGCATATATATATATATATATATATATATATATATATATAGGGGTGCAAGAATACTTCCCCC